>APFE031141155.1:13736-35611 GCA_000404065.3 Pinus taeda
ATGCATGAGTTATTTATGAGAGAATATTCAGTTATCTGAAGTGTAGTAGTTACATGCATGCATGCATTAACTAACTGAACTCACAATCAGTTCCATAAACTGTTGCAACTAATCTAACTGGACTTAACTCAGTTAACTGAGCTAACTAATTACAACTCAAAGTACAACTCATCCTGGTCTTCTTAATTAAGGGATAACTTCCTCAATCAAAGGGAAAACTGTTGCATGTCTTCACATAGACTTCATATTTTATTTTCTCCAACTAATTAACTCAAGATGAATTAATTAATTATTTTTCAAACAACTTCTAGGATAAAATTCGAATTTTAATTCTCAATTTTAGTTCAGGGACTAACTAAAATTAGAATGTATCCTGAAATGCTATTTATAGCAATGCTATGCTTAGTCAAAATATCTGCATCCTCCTCCTCGGTCGAAACATACAACAACAACATGATCCTCTTCACCATGCAGTATTGAAGATGATGATACCAGATATTGATGTGCTTGGACCTGTCATGAAATATTATATTCTTAGAGAGTTTGATACAACTCTGATTATTGCAGCAAGTCACAGTTGGATCCATCCTCTGACCAAACAATCCAACTAGAATTTTCTACATCCAAATGGCCTTACATGCTGCCTGACTGGTAGCCATGTATTTAGCCTCTGCTGAGCTAAGTGCAACTGACCTCTATTTCTTGTTTCACAAAGAAATTGCAGCTGAACCAAGGTTGAAAATTCCTCCTGAAGTGCTCTTTTGGTCTGATGGGCTCCCTGCCTAATCTGCACCTGTGAAGCCATGAAGCTTCACTTTCTTTGTCTGTCTATACCACAAACCATACTAATATGTGCCTCTGAGGTATCTCAGCACATGCTTCACTGCCTTCCAAAACAACTTGGTAGGCAGGTAGTAGCTTGACTCAGCTAGTTCATCGCAAGGCACAAATTTGGTCGTCTGTTCACTAAATACATCAATGAATTCACAAGCTGCCGATAAATAGTAGTATCTACTACCTCACTTGAAGTAGCATCCTCCTTCCTCTAGTTACTTGCTAGAGGAGTCTGCATGGGCTTGCACTTCTCCATGTGGAATCACCTGAGTATCTCATTGGCATACTTTCCTTGAGACACAAACACTTCCCCATCCTTCTGCCATACTTCCATGCATAGAAAGTAGTGCATAAGACCCATGTCTTTCATCTCAAACTCTCTTGCAAGGTCCTCCTTGCAAGACTTGATCAACTAATCATTACCTGTCATTATCAGATCATCAACATAAAGAACAATGATCAATGGCTTACCTTCTACCATGATGTGGTAAAAGTTCGCATCTGCTTCACTCTTTGTGAAGCCCAACCCAGTGAAATAACTGTTGATTCTAGTGTACCAAGCACGAGGTGCTTGCTTCAGCCCGTAGAAAGCTCTCTTGAGTCAGCACAAATGCGACTCATGATCGAAGGTCTCAAATCCTTCTAGCTACTCTATGTACACCTCTTCCTCAATCTTGCCATTGAGGAATGCAGTCTTCACATCCATCTGATGGATCTTCCAACACATCTGAGTTGATAGTGCTAACATTGATTTGATAGATGAGTACCTTACTACAGGAGAAAAAGTCTCATTATAGTCAATCCCCTCGACCTGTGAGAAACCACGAGAAACAATCCTTGCCTTATGTTTCTCAACACTTCCATCAGCTACTTGCTTTACTTTGTAAAGTCGTTGGGAACTCACTACTGACTTATCCTCTGGTCTTGGAACAACATCCCAAACACTATTCTGAATGATGGAGTTTTACTCATCCACCATAGCATCAACCCATACTAGTTGTTGCACTGCTTCCTCAAAGAAAGAAGGTTCGATCTCTACATGCTCCCCAACTAGGGCCATGTAACCAGTGTACTTCTCGAGTAACCTCCTCTATATGCACTAAGAAGATGGTTGTACCACATTCTCTCTTGCATATAGCATTAATATGTCAACTTCCCTTGAGCATTTCCGCCTGTCTCTGGAAGACTCTACATGAGTGGATGTCTCCACTCCAGGATTCTCTGCATGCGGCTGCTCTGCATTAGTCTGAGGCTCCTCCTCCTTAGGAACCAAAAGTTCCTTCTCTGCATGCAACTTGAGTTCCCTCTCAGGGGACACTCGCATGGATTTCTGCTCGTCGAACTTCAAAACTTTACGTACCACTATCCTCTGACTAGTAGGCAAGAACAACCGATAGTTGTGGGGTGTAATCATGTACCTTACAAGTATCCACAACTTAGTTGTTGGATCTAGCTTCTTCCGGGAATCTTTGGTCATATGGAAATAAACTGATGATCCAAAGATCTTGAAGTGACTCACATCTAGTCTCTTCCCAAAAAAAGCCTCCATTAGTGTCTTCATTCCCAGTATACGATGCGAGCTTCTATTCTGCAAGTATATTGTTGTATTGCATGCCTTAGCCCACAAATGGAGTGGTAGGCTTTGGTCATGCAGCATCTCCCGAGCTGCTCCCACAATCGATCTATTCTTCATTTGGGCCACCCCATTCTGTTATGGGTTATGGGGTGCCCCAAGTTGCGTACAAGGAGTAAAACACTGTTTTTTAAATATTTGGAACAAGTCTAGAAGGAGGGGTTGCCCTAGGCCATAAACCAAGCATCAAAAATACATAAGGTGATATTTGGAGCTATAACACCGTTTAATTCCTTCTACTACACATAAGTCCTTAAATTGTTGGGAGATATACTCTCCACCATTGTCGCTTCACAAGGCCCTTATTTTCTTTCCAGATTCTTTCTCTGCCAAGGCTTTGAACTCACAAAACCTTGAGAAGGTTTGATCCTTCTTTTGCATGAAGTAGATCCAACATCTATGAGAAAAATCATCAATAAAAATAACATAGTACCTTTATTTAGCGGTGGAGGCTATTGAGAATGGTCCACACACATCTATATGAACTCACTTAAGGATTGCTCTAGCTCTACTGTCTCAATTCTAAAAGGAAGATTTTGCATACTTACCCAAGGTACAACCTTTGCATATATCTGCTTTCTCCAGTTTTCCATTGGGAAGTCGGGTAGAAATCTGTTGCATGATCTTCAAGGTCCCATGGTGCAAGTGGCCCAATCTTCTATGCCATAGCTTGCCAATATCTTGGCTCTGCACCAACTCTGCTTTGGAACTCAATGCAGCACAGTCATCTACCTCTAGCTTGTAGAGATTCTTTACTTGAATCCTAATCCTCTTGGTTTGTCCAATGCCGATATGCCTTAGGAATTCCTTTCCTAAAGACTACATCATAGCCTTTGTCTTCCAACATAGCGATGGACACAAGATTCTTCTTCATACCAGGCACATACTTTGCTTCAGTCAGGGTGAGAGGAGCTCCATGCTCCCTCTGAACACAATCGTACCTTCACCTAAAACACGATACTTTCCATCATTGCCCATATCGATGCGCATCTAGAGGTCCTTCTCCTCCAAGGTACTGAATAGATTCTTCTCATTGGTGTTATAGACATATTTGGGCACTGCAACCACAATCATATATGTCCATAAACCAAGGGCTTTTGAGTCCTTAAAAGTGTTGTTTCATGCCCTAAAGGAACAAGGTCAGCTGATTACATCATATCCCAGAAGTTCTCCACAGAAAATTGCTCAGAACTGGTCAAAACTGGACCATACAGACTGCTCAGTGCACAGGGTGCGATGCATCTCACTCGCTCAGTGCAAAAAGTGCGATGCATACTGAAATTCCCTTTTGTAGGGTGCGATGGGTGAGAGTAGACAAATGGCAGAGACAGTTTGCAAGGTGGATGATCATGGAATCTTCCAGAAACTTCTCATGTGACACTTGCCTCTCTAAATTCACCCAAGGATGAGTAAGAGATCATCAATCTCCAAGTGGAATCAAGAACTATCAGAGAGAAGACACTAATCAAAATCCTGGAAGCTGACTCACTCCCGTGCAATCATCTATATATGGATCCCTCATCCCAGAGATCCAAAGGTTGGGATCTTGTATCTTGTAAGGAAGTGTTGTTGGTTTCCTGGTGGAATATCATAGTGTTGGGTGATCTAAGCTTTTCATGAGGTGAAGAAGGACTTTCATGCTGGGAGGATGATGCTGGGTCAGATCAATGGGTTGTAATCCTCTCTTCTAATTTTTACATCAATAAAGTTATTTGAGTTTTCCTCCACATTCTTGTATGTTTGCTAATATATGCATGTGTGTGGTCAATATATATCTGGTCCTATATTGTTTACGATTGTAGATCTCTGCACTTTGAAGGTATTATGCTGATTTGACTTTACAGATACTCTTTGAAGCGAAGTGGTCAAGGGAGGAGCGGCAAAGATCTGTCAAAGAGGAGAAGGAACAAGCAGAGAACCAAGTGAAATATTGAGGTTGGTATTCTTTGCTCCTCTCCTATCTACTTCTCGTAAAGGAAAACGAAAGTAACTTTAATCTGTTTGTTTTGAAGATAGCTACCCGTCTTAGTGGGACTAGCAGGTCTGCATACACATTAGATTTCCCGATAACAAAATGGTGACTTTGCTAGGGAGTTAATAGCTTGTTTTCTTCTCTATATTTGTTTGCTTTATAAACTTACAGATGGAGCCCGAAGTCAAGCCAACTAGCCTTCGAACTGCATTTGCTATGCAAATGCAAAGTAAATCAATGCTGCTTCAGTCTATCTCCGGGTTTTGTTTATAAACTGAACAATTGATTTGCAAACATCCTAATTGCCCTGGTGGTGGCTCCAATAGCCTCATTAGATCAGCCCCTGTGATTTACATTTACTGACTATCATTTTCTCGGCTTAAATCCCTAAACTGAGCTACAAACTGTGACCAAGAACCTAGTTTAAGTCTCGTCCCTGGACCATCGCACCTCCCATGTGCAGCAGGTGAGATGCATCACTCTTTCCCTTTTTTACAGGTGCGATGATCAAGTAAGACCTCTCCTACTTCCAAATTTTGGTTTTTGTTCATTCTCTTCAGCTTTATTCAGGAGTTTTGATGTCTGTGATCAGTATACTACTGTGGAAACTCCCTTCCTTTGCATGATTCAGCCTCCATAGTACAAAGAACTGTAAATGTTTTTATGTATTGTTCACCATTTACGGTTCTCCTTTACAAAGAAGTTGTGTAATCAAGCTGTCGTCTTTTGATTTGGAAGTGTCACAAGTGTCGTTTTCAGTCAAAGAAAATAATCCTACTATTCTTGATGGTTGATTGCACTATTACTCTTGTATGTGATTTGAATTAATAGTTTTTCAAGTGTCGAAAGTAGTTTTCAATTCAAAATCACAAAGTGTCGTCATTATCTTCCTTTCATTTTTTGAAAATAAAATCATTAGTATTGTCGCTTGAAACGATTCAAATTTGTGCTTAGCATTATTTTTGTCATTCACACATTAAAAAAGCAAAAACAAATACATGCATGTGCATTTGCATTTAGACTGCTTCTTGATTTTGATTTAGGACAGTGCATCTAGTGTGTGCTCTCTTCTCTATGCTAAAAGAATCCCATTTCTCTTTCTTTAGTAGCTAGGATTTTCATTGCAAAAAGAAGATTAAATGATTGTTTATCATCTTAAATTGCATTTTAGGAATTGTATATCTACATCACGCGGTGAACCTGAAAGGCAAACTTCGTAAGAAAGATCAACTGTAAAATAAATTCAATGAACATAAAAAATGCTTTGGAACCTAACGCACAACATTTAAAAGTCTAGGCTAGAGATGTATTCTAGCGTCGTAAAGCTTGGTAACTATCGCTTTCATTGTAGGTTGGGTGATTCCTCCTCTTTGATACAACAAGTGCCAGTACGAACTTGTGCTCCCATGTACCATTGAGTATATACTGGGAGACCACAATAGGCTATATCCTTTATCCTTAGGAATTCGTGTCTGCCGCCCTATCGATCGCAATGCACTAAACACAACATTCAGGATGATTGATTTCCGTACCATAAAAAGTATTCTGCAGTTTGCGATTGGTTTGGTAATCCCTTTGTCTAGATTTCTATAGTAGTCTCTTTCGTTCCTTTTCAGACTCCTTAAAGGAAAAGGTCCATCTGAGCGCTTGTCACTTCAGGCTCATTAAAAATCAAAGGCGACTAGAGTCATCTTTAGCTTTTTCTCGACTCTTAAAAATTGAAAAAGAAAGTTGTGTCAAAGCGTCTAAAATTTATTTTAATCGGAATAACGTCAATGTTCCCTCGTTGGTCATAGGATCAGAAAATGGAGTCCACCAACCATGGATTTCCCCTTGGGGGAAATCCTAGTCCTTTCTCCTCTTGGGGAGATGTTGGTGCAACTCATATGGCCACATTGTCCCTCCCAGGACTGACAATCAGCTTTCCAGTATGGCTCTTCTCGACCTCTGTCGTTCAAACTGCTGCGATTCCTGAGCAATCAAGTCAGCAAATAGATGATACTAGAGTTACCCCACAACCATCTGCTTCGCTTGTTTCTCCCTCCCCTCCTTCCTCTTCTCTTGGTAAAGCTGGTAAAGCCAAAGACCAAGTAACTGAGAAGAAGAAGAAAGGGAAGGAGAAGGAGAAGAAAAAGAAGGAGCCAAAGGAAAAAAGGGGCCACTGTGCATCATCTAGCGAAAATCCACACACTGCACCATCCAAACCGAAATCTCCATGTGTCATTTGCAAAGGTGACCATCATCATGGAGATTTTCCTTGCATCCCTCAGATCTTAAGGGATTGGTCTCCTCGTTTGCACAATCTGGTGTCATCAACCTCTAACAATCATGTTGAGAGTACACCGTCAACTAGTGGAAACGAAGTCTCTGGATAGAAATGAAAATGTAAATTTACTTGCAAATGGTGTGAAGGAAATCATGTTGTCCACCGTTGTCCCTTCCTGGATGAAGCTAAAAGAGTCTTGGATGACCATCCTGCTTCACCGCTACGACTTCCTCTTAGGTACAAGAAACTCTTGCCGAGTCCATCGCTAGTTGAAAATCTGACTGATACAAATTTGTGGTTGGTCGAAGCATCTATCATTGAAGATAAAACCTCTGAATCCACACCAAATGAAAGTCAAAAGGTTGAGGTGGCAGTCGACCCAGTCCTGTCTTCAGAAGGTCCATCTTCAAATGATATAGTCACCAAAGAGAATGATAATTACACTGCTCAAATTATTTTCATAAACACAGACTCCGATGAACATGGGGGCAATCTACCCGTTCCTTTACCATAGGAAGGAAGTTTTTTAGGGTCATATCCGGCCGTTTATTCGGTCCCTCCTCCGAGCAACCTAGTCGTTTCCTTCGATTGGAATCTACTAGGCATATCTCGTTTATTGTCTAATGTACCATTCTGAATCATTGTACAAGCTTACAAAATGGTCATGGTCGGTACCATCATAGATGAAGGGGCTTCTGTGAGTATCCTTTCCTCAACTACTTGGAAATTGCTTGGTTTGCCATCGCTTCTGTCTGAGATGCGAAATCTAACGGGCTTCGATAAAGGAACCAGTTGACCATTAGGGATCCTTCCGAGTTTGCTTATAACTTTGAGAGGGAAAATCATGTATCTGAACGTAATGGTAGTCCAAGGACCTTTAGATTATAACCTACTCCTTGGGCGTGACTATATTTATAGCATGGGAGCCATTGTATCCTCACTCTTTCGAGTAATGTGTTTTCCACATGAAGGCTGAGTGGTCTAGTTCGTAGACCAGATTTCATTCCCCGGCTCACACATAGCTAATAGTCAAGTACCATCCCTAACTGGTCTTTTCATGCAAGGAATGTCTCATCAATCTCCAATCTGTCTGCCTGAAGAGCACGAGTAATTCGGCGACCATGACTGAAACCCAGGGGGCATGCACCCTGGTCTGCTTTGGCAGGAAAACATCAGGTATAGGGTAGGTTTCCGCGGAGGATATATGACTAGTCTGATACACCCATCTGTTAGGAAAATGGGATTAGACCGGAATAAGATGCCTCTGTCAGAAGGTAAGCCTTTCCCGATAGAGAAAATGTTTTGTCTGCAAATTGAAGGGTAACCTAGAAACTCTACTTTGCTATACCTGGGGGCATGCAAACCTTTTTGCACACAAGTGAAAAGCAGCAAGCGTAACGCTAACCCCATAGTTTTGCTGACTTCAACTTCTTAAGTTAGGTGATTGGTCGAATCGATTGTTCACCTTTGCAGGGGCCAAATGGCACCAGCAAAGTAGAGGAAAAGTTTTCCTACCAAACCTCAGTAGTTAATTAACCCCTAGGACAAACTTGTCCACAGGTACGAGAACAAGTTTCACTGTCGCTAGGCTCATTGAAACATAGCAACAAGTTTTCCTGAAGGGAAAATTATAGAAAAAACATATGTTATCCTCCTTAAGCTTGACAAAAATAAAGAGGTATTGGTCAGCAATGACTGGGGAAAAATTGGGAAGAAAACTTGAAGAAACTTTATTGGTAGCAAAGTCGCTCTTGAACCTGACACTTTCCCTCCATCACCATGATTGAGTCGGGTTGGGTTATTCCATTCACCGGTCATGTTACCATTGGTCCACCATACCAGCCATCTTTGGGGTTAACGCTACTAATCCATTTCAGTGTTGCCAATATGTTCAAGAGAATTCGATAAAAGAATTCACCAACCCATCTTGTGTCTCATCCACTGCAATACATTCGCGCTCCATTCTTTCATGACCGTCACCCTGAACCTTGTATCATTAGATCGTTTTCACCTCCACAAAGTCATTTGCTCTGTTCCGTGTCGTAGGTGTGGGATTCATTAAGGCCCTCCTACGACGGGTCTCTTCTTGTCGACATCAGCTCATTATCCAAGAAGTCGACCTAGGGACAACCCTTTCAGTACCTTGAAGCGTGCATGCCTTAATGGCAACTTTCTCGCTTCCGGCGACAGGTTTACATCAATGGCCTTTGACTGAGAGATTTTGCGTGGTGTTTGATGCCAAGTCCCATTTTCACACCACGTGAATTGTACTGTAGTACCTTGAGGGTCATCATCATTATCGGTGATTCCTCATGTGCCTATTAACAACTTACATCATTGGCTGGTAATCAGACGGTGTCTTTCCATGTTCAACTCCAGAACATTTTTCACATGGATCGACTTGTACTTTGGGCGAAGATTGGACGAGTTTGAAGACCCCGGATCTAGTTTCATCCATCTGAGCTGCGATATATTCAGGAAAATAAAGACATCAAATGTACATCATTGTTGCAGAGATGATCATCTGAATCAAAAGATGATGGCTTGTCTATCCTATGTGCATGAAAATGAATTTATAAAGTTGAGCATGGGAATGCTCGCCTTAGCTATATCATGAAAATGTTATGAAGATAATTTATTGTATTATATCTTATTACAGGTCGCCTTCCAGTTCGAAAAACCTCAGATCCTCATGATAAAGCATTTCACTCGACATCAAAATATTTTCAACCTCATGCTTTAGGGGCCAACTGTTATAGACATATTTGGGCACTACAACCCCAATCACATATGTCCATAAACCAAGGGCTTCTGGGTCCCTAAAAGTTTTGTTTCATGCCCTAAAGGAACAAGGTCAGCTGATTACAACATCTCCCAAAAGTTCTCCACAGAAAACTGCTCAGAACTGATCAACACTAGACCATACAGACTGCTCAGTGTAGAGGGTGTGATGCATCTCACCTGCTTAGTGCAAAAAGCGTGATGCATTTTGAAAAGCCCTTTTGTAGGGTGCGATGGGCGAGAGTAGACAAATGGCAGAGACAGTTTGCAAGGTGGATGATCATGGAATCTTCCAAAAACTTCTCCTGTGACACTTGCCTCTCTGAATTCGCCCAGGTGAGTGAGATCATCAATCTCAAGTGGAATCGACTAGAGAACACTTGACTCACCCCCGCTACATCATCTATATATGGATCCCTCTCTCAGAGCTGGGTTGTATCTTGTAAGGAAGTGTGTTTGGGTTCCGGTGGTTCAATGTTGGGTGATCTAACTTCATGGTGAAGAAGGGCTTTCATGCTGGGAGGATGACGTTGGATCAGTCAAAGGGTTGTAATCCTCTCTGCTAAGTTACATCAATAAAGCTATTCAAGTTTTCCTCCACATTCTTGTATGTTTGCTAATATATGCATGTGTGTGGTCAATATATATCTGGTCCTATATTTTTTATGATTGTAGATCTCTGCACTTTGAAGGTATTATGCTGCTTTGACTTTACAAATACTCTTTGAAGCGGAGTGGTCAAGGGAGGAGCAACAAAGATCCGTCAAAGAGGAGAAGGAACAAGCAGAGAACCAAGTGAAAGATTGAGGTTGGTATTCTTTTCTCCTCTCCTATCTACTTCTCGTAAAGGAAAACAAAAGTAAATTTAATCTGTTTGTTTCTAATATAGCTACCCATCTTAGTGGGACTAGCAGCTCTACATAGACACTAGATTTCCTGATAACAGTTGACCCTGTGGAATGAGGCTCCACTGTCCAGGTACCAAAAACATCCCACCATCAATGAAACCATGCATGTGATGAGGGTGAAATCCAATTCGAACTGTGAGGCCAGTGCCTTACCATCTGATCCTTTCGAGGATCCCTTCTTGGATTTCTTCTGTGGACAATTCATGGCATAATGGCCCAACTCATGACAATGAAAGCATCTCACTTTCAATTTGTCAATATTCTTCCCACCATGTGAAGAACTCGATTTGGAATGGGACGCCTTCCCTTCCCCTTTCCTAGCCTTACTTGCTAAGGCTAGATTTTGCTTCATCATCTTGCTTTGATGAAGATCCATCTCTGGTGCTTCTCCTTATCTCCTCCTGCATCAGATCCGACCAAATTCGTTCTCAATCTGGCATTTTCTCTCTTCCATTAACCAAGTCTTGGTAGCTATGCTAGCTCTTAGGAAGACTGAGGAGAGCAAGACTCACCATGTCATCATCAGCTGTCATGATCCCTACACTTCCAAGCTCATCCCTGCAAGTGGTGAGCTTGTTTAGATATGTAGAGATCGTGTCGCCCTTTTCACACTTGATTTTCTGAAGCTTGTCTTTTAGTGCCAGCTTCCTCTAATCGATGTTGTTTTGATATAGCTCCTTCAATGTTTTCCACATTGAAAACGGTGTCTCTTTCACATGGAGACTTAAGACAATGTGGTCTCGAACTCCCTCCAGAAGGATTCTCCTCGCTCTAGCCACACATTTCTTCCATTCCGCCAATTCTTGGGCATAAGCAGCTACTGGCTTTGGAACTTGTTGATTAATGAAGTCCTTCAAACTATTGTCCTCTAATACTGCTTCCATGTGATCCTTCTAGGCTATATAGTTCAAGCTGCCATTGAGGGCATACTCGAGTCTCAAACCGTTGAATACCATTGGTGAAATTTGAGATGTGATAAGAATTCGATTTCTATAATTAGGAACTTCAAACTTCTCCCTTCTCCCTTCTTTGTATACTGTTCTTTGCTTTGATCACCTTTGCACTAATACCATGTAGAAATTCCCACTGTAGATCACCTGATATTGCGATGTGCTTAAGCAAAATACTTGATCTACTTCTACAAAAAAACTTGCGGAAGCTTAATCGATTTTGAGAAAGATCAAATAGAGCACATATAATAGAGAATGAGAAATTAATCACACATGAACACAAAAGAATACTTTGGGGAAAGCCTTAGCTAAAAACCCCGATCTTTGTATTATCATACAAGTGGAAATATCTTCAGATTACACAAAGTTTTAGCTCACAAGCTATCCAACTCTTAGTGCAATCCCTCAATGTTGCTCATAGACAAAATAGATAGCACACATGCCTTCCTTCAGTCCTCCAAGCCTCCTATTTCCTTGCACAGTTTCTCCTAGGTCCTTTGGCTGCCACCTGTGTGAATTCACCTCTCACACAACTCACCAAACTCAGAAGTAACTGCACAATCTCCAAGGAATGAATTCCTTCTGCATGCATGAGATATCCTCATTGGAATATTCCTGCAACTGATAGTACACTGTCCCATAATCTGATCTCAATTTGGTCTCTGATTGAACTGACATGCATGAGTTATTGATGAGAGAATATTCAGTTATTTGAAGTGCAGTAGTTACATGCATGCATGCATTAACTAACTGAAACCACAATCAGTTCCACAAATTGTTGGAACTAATCTAATTGGACTTAACTTAGTTAACTGAGCTAGCTAATTACACTATGTGCTCCAACCTAAAAGGAAGATTTTGCATACTTACCCAAGTCCTTAAATTGTTGGGATACATACTCTCCACCATTGTCGCTTCGTAAGGCCCTTATTTTCTTTCCCGATTCTTTCTCTACCAAGGCTTTGAACTCACAAAACCTTGAGAAGGTTTGATTCTTCTTTTGCATGAAGTAGATCCAACATCTATGTGAAAAATCATCAATAAAAATAACATAATACCTTTGTTTAGTGGTGGAGGCTTGTTATCGGGAAATCTAGTGGCTATGCAGAGCTGCTAGTCCCACTAAGATGGGTAGCTATCTTAGAAACAAACAGATTAAAGTTACTTTTGTTTTCCTTTACGAGAAGTAGATAGGAGAGGTGCAAAGAATACCAACCTAAATCTTTCGCTTGGTTCTCTGCTTGTTCCTTCTCCCCTTTGACAGATCTTTACTGCTCCTCCTTTGACCACTCCACTTCAAAGAGTACCTGTAAAGTCAAAGCAACATAATACCTTCAAAGTGTAGAGATCTAAAATCATAAACAATATAGGACCAGATATATATTGACCACACAAATGCATATATTAGCAGACATACAAGAATGTGGAGGAAAATTTGAATAGCTTTATTGATATAGAGATTAGAAGAGAGGATTACAACCCATTGATCTAACCCAGCGTCATCCTCCCAGCATGAATAGCCTTCTTCACCTCATGAAAAGCTTAGAATCACCCAACACTATGTATTCCACCAAGAAACCAACAACACTTCCTTACAGATACAATATTCAGCTTTTGAATCTCTGGGATGAGGGATCCATATATAGATGATTGCAGGGGGGTGAGTCAACTTCTGGGATTTTGATTAGTGTCTTCTCTCTGATAGTTCTTGATTCCACTTGGAGATTGATGATCTCTTACTCATCCTTGGGTGAATTCAGAGAGGCAAGTGTCATAGGAGAAGTTTCTGGAAGATTCCCTGATCATCCACCTTACAAACTATCTCTACCATTTGTCTACTCTCACCCATCGCACCCTACAGAAGGGTTTTTTAGTATGCATCGGAATTTTTTCACTAAGCAGGTGAGATGCATCTCACCCTCTGCACTGAGCAGTCTGTGTGGTCCAGTTTTGACCAGTTCTGAGTAGTTTTCTGTGGAGAACTTCTAGGAGATGATGTAATCAGCTGACCTTGTTCCTTTAGGGCATGAAAAAACACTTTTAGGGAATCAGAAGCCCTATGTTTATGGACATATGTGATTGGGGTTGCAGTGCCAAAATATGTTTATAACAGTTGCCCCCTAAAGCATGAGGTTGAAAATCTTTTGATGTCGGGTGAAATGCCTTATCATGAGGATCCGAGGTTTTTCGAACTGGAAGGTGACTTGTAATAAGACACAATACAATAAATTATCTTCACAAGATTTCATGATCTGGCTGAGGCGGGCATTCCCATGCTCAGATTAATAAATTAATTTCATGTACATAGGACAGACAACCATCTGTATGTCAGACTGATTATTCTGATAGAGCCATCATCCTTTGATTCAGATGATCATCTATGCAGCAATGATGTACATTTGATGTCTTTATTTTCCTGAATATATCGCAGCCCGGATGGATGAAACTAGATCCGGGGTCTTCAAACTCGTCCAATCTTCTCCCAAAGTACAATTCGATCCATGTGAAAAATGTTCTGGAGTCGAACATGGAAAGACATCGCCTGATTACCAGCCAATGATGTAAACTGTTAACAGGCGTGAGAGGAATCGTCGATAATGATGATGACCCTCAAGGTACTGAAGTACAATTTGCGTGGTGTGAAAATGGGACTTGGTGTTGAACACCACGCAAAATCTTTCGGTCGAAGGCCATTGATGTAAACCTGTCACCGGAAGTGAGAAACTTGCCATTGAGCCATGCAAGCTTCAAAGTACTGAAAGGGTTGTTTCTAGGTTGACTTCTTGGATAATGAGTTGATGTTGATAGGAAGAGACCCGTTGTAGGAGGACCTTAATGAATCCCACATCTACGACACGGAACGGAGCAAATGACTTTGTGGAGGTGAAAACGATTTGATGATATAGGGTTCAGGGTGGCAGTCATGAAAGGATGAAGCATGAAGGTATTGCAACGGGTGAGACACAAGCTAGGTTGATGAATTATCTGATTGACTTCTCTTGAACATATCGGCGACACTGAAATGGATTGGTAATGTTAACCCCAAAGATGGATGGTACGATGGACCAATTTTAGTATGACCGGTGAACGGAATAACCCAACCCGACTCAATCATGGTGATGGAGTGAAAGTGTCATGTTCAAGAGCGACTCACTACCAATAAAGTTTCTTCAAGTTTTCTTCCCAATTTTCCCGAGTCATTGCTGACTAGTACATCTTTATTTTTATCAAGCTTGAGGAGGATAACATATGCGCGTTCTATAATTTGACCTTCGGGTAAACCCGTCGCTATGTTTTAACGAGCCTAGCGATAGTGAAACTCATTCTTGTCTCTATGGACAAGTTTGTCGCTATTGTTTTAACGAGTTTAGCGACAAATACAACTCGGTCCTTTTTAAATTTTAGAGAGTCTGAAAAGGGATGGAAAGGAAACTCTAGTAATCCTTTTTCGTCATATAATCCCTTAAGTTCGCAAAAGTATAAAATAATACGGAAGGGATGAATTTTCTATAGTTTTAATGAGCCAAACAAAGCAAGTGCTCGATATTTTTGTGTAATAATCCCTTAGGTCCAAAAAGATTAAAATCTAGAGAAGGGATAGCACTTATGATAGTTTTAACGAGTTGGAGAGGCCAATTGCTTGGCAATCTTTTCATATTTTATGAGTCAGCTAAAAAGAGTTTAAAGGAGACTCGTTTTTGAGGAATGAGTGATATTTTCGGGTAGCTGTTGATTCCAAGTAAGGTTTGGAATTTTCCAATCATGCAAGTGTCACAAGGATGGCTAACAGAATCACTATTCGCAGCTGTTCCTCAAAAGGGTAAACAATCAAACAGAGGCGTATGATCGGCCAAACAGCGTGGAGATGATGGTAAGAACACAACCAGGGCTCAAAAGGCTGATGATAATGCATTCACAATGGTTATTTACCAGAGGGCGGTTCATTTTTTAATGAGCTTAAACTCTGGGGGAACATTTCTCATTGTTTAGGTTTAATTTTTAACGAGCTTGAACTTCACATAAAAACTGCTCGTGATAATGGTCTTTGATATTCGACCCACTGTTAACATTATGTTCTTTTGACGGTCGTACTACCTATTCAATTACTCCATCAAACTGATTAGAAAGGAGAATACATTCTTGAAAAATGAGTTGAAACACTAATACCCTACTCGAATTACGTGAAAAGTAACTTAAAAGTAGTTTTTACCCCTCATTTTACCATTTCATTTGAACTTGAGACTGTTGGAGCTTTGGAGGTATTTTCCCCCTTGATTTTCACTAGCTGATTCTAGGAGATTCTGTGGACAATTCTTGGCACCGTCTAGACTAGGTAGGAGCTAAACCTGTTCTCTTCAATTGCATTCTTTCCTTTTTGAGTTCCGAGAATGTTTCCCTGCTTTTATGAGCCTTTGGGGTTTGAACAATTCGTTTTTCCCCCATCACACCCTATCTGTATCGAAAGGTGCGATGCATACTGGGCTATCCACTGGCCAGTCAGTATGCAGCGCGCCTAGTACAAAACTAGGGTGCGTGGTCCAGGTGGATGTTGGTGGCCACCCACCTATCCCATTTGGACCCCCACAATTGTCTCTTTCAGTTTTTTCAGTTTCCGTAATTGTAGCACAATTTACTATTTTTAGCAGTTGTTTCGGGTCCTAAACTTCCGGAGCCGTTTTGAGGCCCTAAACGACGCTTTTTGGGAAATCTGGGGGCAACATGGGTCCAAGGATTGATGTTACCCTTCCCAAAGTGGTAGTTCTCGGATAGATCTTTCTAACGAGCTATCATACGCATCAAACGGACATCATATGCCAAAGTTATGACCACGGGAAATTAATGTACCAATTTACCCAAAATGGGGCCCACAATTTGGCATTTCATCTTCTGGGGTTAGGTTTTGGAATATGAAGGGTTTTCCATTGTTTCTCAAAAATAAATAGGCCTTCGAGCCTCATTGTAACACATTTCAGACAGTTCAGAGGCATGTAGCCGCCACATCTCTTCTCAGAGATAAGCTACCATCGCCCTAGCTAGATTGTTTCCATTTCTGGTTGTAAGCATATTTCAGTATTTTCCATTAATGAAATGAAGTATTATTTCTGCTACATCTTTGTGTATATGGTTATCTCTGTATTTTGTTGCGTCCCTGTTTAAATCCGGATCAGTGCGATGGGCGCAAGGAGGGAAACTTGTGCACTGCTTTTTCATGGAAATTTTGCATGTTTTTTGCCAAATCAGGACCCTGACTCTTCTCTTGTTTGTTTTCAGAGATTCATCGGAGAAAAATGGTTGTTACATGGTGAGAACGTGAGCATGAAGAATAGGACATGGTTGATTTACATGATCTGGGTATGGTAACTGCATTGCAGAACTGTGGTTTTCTCAAGTTCTTTCGCATCCCTAGCATGAGGCAACAAATCAACTTATTGCAATATTTCCTCGATGCATGGGATCCTACCAACCAGGTGTTCCATATCAGAGGCAAATCCATCCCCTTTACCATCATGGACATCTACTTTTTGACCGGTTTATCGAGGCGTGGTGCCCCTCTCTCACTATCAGGTTCTGCCCGTGGGGGTGAATCCATGAGGGACTATATTCACCGATACTGTAGACGAGGATCTCAGCTGAGCAGGGATGGCAAGATCAACATACGAGATGTCACTGACTGATCCTTGAGGACCATCTTGTTTACTTTTGCTAGACTAGCTGGTAGATGATCGTCGGTGATACACTTTACCGTCGTGGTATCGATACAGTTCTATGGAGGTGCCTCACCCATGAGGAGGCCAAAAAAGTCCTAAATGATCGTTCCGCTTTCGCGAATGAGCTAGAAGATCGTCGAGATATAGTTGAACGATGTTCTTGATGTCATGGAAGGCATAATTCATTGCCCTTTGAAATGTTTCCCCTGCGTTCTTTAAACCAAAGGGTAGCTTGCGATATGTGAATGTGCCCCACGTTCAAATAAATGCAGTCTTTGACTGGTCCTATGGGCGGATATTTATTTTATTATACCTGGAAAATCCATCCATAAATGAAAAGATTTCACATCCAGCGCATTCATCAATTATTTGGTCAATGAAGGGTGTAGGGTAGTTGTCTTTTGGAAAAGCTTGATTTACATCCCTATAATCGACGCACACTCTAATTTTTCCTTTCTTTTTCATTATAGGGACAATATTAGATACCCAATTGGTTAGAGGAACCAGGTAAATAAAACCAGCATGGAGAAGTTTTTCAACTTCTGCCTTGATGGTAGCGGCTTTCTTGGAGTGCACCTGTCAGACCCATTGTCGTACTAGTTTGACATCGGGATACATCTTAATTTCATTTTCAATTATGCTCGAGTCAATGCCTGGCATTTCATCAAGTGACCAAGCAAATACATCTCTGAAATCACAAAAAAGAGCATAATATATTTCTAGTTCTAAAGAAGAACACGATTTGCCGACATGAATATTCTCTACAACATCTGTTTTGGTCGAGATATTGATAGTGATAGTCTCTTCAATATTGGACAGGTTTCGCTCAGAATCCACCATATTTATAGTATTTGATAGAAAATCAAAAACTGAGGGATGATCAAGGTCACTGGAACTATCTTCCTTACAATCTAGAAGATGGGAACGATGGTGGTAATCTTCCCATGGTGCCCCGTCAATCATCATTAACTCAACGATTCCTTCGTCTGTAGAATGTACTTGCAACCAAGGATCTGAAGGGGTGCCATATTCCTTAGACCTATCTATCCAAACGCTTCATGAGTGTTGATTTTGGTTCACGTCCCAAGCCGAAAACATTGATTGCTACAATATTTATATTGGGCTTGGGGGCAATACCTGTTGATGATCCATGCAAATATTGTTTACGGACATCTTTTGAATAGAAGATACCATATTGCAGGTTCCCACCGTGGCCACTTCCACTAGATTGTTTGGAGGCGGTATGGCAAAAGTCCCCATTAATGTAGGGTCTTTTAGTAGGCCTACTCCGATATTTTGAAGCGAATGAGGGCTTCCGTGGATCATCGAAATGCTTCCCGTAACTTGTGAACTATTTGGGAGAAATGTTTGTTGGTCGACGATTGTGATTCTTCCTTGGAAGGGAAATGCAATCTTCCTGAAGTACGTTGACACAACTGCAACCATATCATATATCCAAGGCCTTCCCAATAGGATGTTGTAATCCAGGTTTCCGTTGATAACTTCAACATCAATTTCTATTATTTTCCCCCCCAGTTCGACTTGCATGTTACTTAAAATCCCGTATGGGGTGTATGTTCGTCCATCAAATGCTTTTAATGTTGATGACAATCACGACAAGCGTGGAGATCCCAAATTTTTCTAGCAACTCATCGACATAATACATGTAGATGCCCCATCATCAATAATTGTTCGATGAACAGTTTTGTTGAGGGCTTTCACTTGAATAAGGAAGCCAGTTGAGCTGGTAATTGAGGGTCATATCCTTTATGATTAAAGGCCACAATATTGGAATCCGCTGGGTCAATCCCACCTATTGCTGATAATAAAGCCTACTTTTGGGAGGGGCAATTTTACAGTACCTCAAATGTCGACATAGCGGACGGTGATTGGGCCAGATCATCCACTATATTATAATGTTGTGCTGCTCGGGCACGAGGATTAAATGTCGCTTTGCGTACAACTCCCTTTGGCGGTTTTATCGTTAGCTCGGGAACGATGGGTGGCACAAATTTGGTCAAAGCTTTTGCCGAACTACTAGGTTGATCATTAGCCTTGTTGTTCGACAGCTTTGGAATCACGTAATCTTTATTCCTTTTTGATATCAAAGCATCATTTTGCTACTTCAAAACAGACAAAATTAGCGCTTGGGAGGGGGAAGTGGTGAGCTCCAGTATTGTAGCAATAATGCTACAACTCCTGGGGCTTCCTGTCTCTCATTTTATCAACTCGGTTGTTCGTACAAACTTGGAAGCGACGGTGCTATATGCACAAGTACTAGCTCTTGTTGCAGCTGTCACTTGATCAGCTGGCACAAGTCCGCTAGGGCTCAAGCCAACTTCTATGGCTCACAGAAGAAGCTTTATCAATGATGGACGAAAGCTAGCTCAAAGAAGAATACTCTACTTGACAAAAATGAACTGAAAGCAAATCAAAGCATGTAAACCTAGGAAACCCTAATTTAACTAGTCTAGCCTCTATAATGCAAATGACGTGAAGGAAACTTCTACCAATGCTGCTGTTACCTCTGATAAGTGAAAATGCATGGATCTAAACTGCTTGCATCATAAAAGACATGTTTTTGTATTTTTCCTTTAAGTGGATGGGATGATTGTGATTGTGTGCTAATTAGGGTTTGGTTGTGCAGATGGGATGGAGAAGGAAGGAAAGCGTGAGACAGGTTGGGAAGGCTAGGTGAGGTCCCTATGGACCCTTAGCATCCATCCACAAAGGTTTTCCACATTCAGAATCTTAGCAACCGAGTGAATGGCCTCCTACAGGATGTCTACAGGGGATCCTACAGGATACTCAGAGGTTTCTACAGGCTGTCTATAAACTGCTACAGGATGATCTATCGTGAAGGATTGAAGTGATGGAAAAGTGATGGAAGGGTAGGAAGGGATGTGTGAGGTAGGGATCGGGCTGGTGATGGCACAGAGGCGGAAGGATGAGATGGGAAACGGGTGTAGGGAGTAGGTTGAAGTGATGTCAATGAAGGGTCAAGGAATGAAGCTACGTGAGGACTGGAAGACTTTGAGGAGAGGACAAAACGCAGTGCAGGTCAAGGAAACGGGGTTGCATGCAGGATCAAAATGGAAAGGATGGTAATGAAATGAGAGGGAGAAGAGTGTAAATGAAACAAATGATCAAAACTGTTTATCAAACAGGAAATGCATCCACCTACATTAAGTGTGCCATGATTTCATTGAACAGTAATCCAAAACGCAAAGAGAAATACGTATGGGGTTGTGATGAAGAGATGTGTGATAAGTGTAAATGACAAGGAAGCATCTAAATCCAAACCATAACTGTATCAAACAAAGTAATGCATGTTTTTGGTGGTCTGTTATGGACTGCACCCCAATCTTCAAAAGAGATGGCAGTGAGCCTTAACAACCGTTTTGCTAGAGCTCCAATTGATGATATTAATCCTCTGCTACGCTAAGCAAATGGGAACAACTGCATCATAAGAAAAAATCTATCCTACTCGTACGAAAATCAAATCACCAAACTACTGAAAATTCGAATTGCATGAACAGACGAAAACTTCAAATGCTGGGAATGAAATAGAAACAGCACTACAGCAGAGGGGATCTATGGCTCTCAGGTTGGGCCCTAACCTGAGAGCTATAGTCTCCTAATAAAACTTAGGAATAGATCACAAACTATCTTCTTTATTCATAATTCGAAGTCATGCCAAATTGGCTTATAGCAAAAGAACGAAACTGAACTGCTTCAAAATTATAATGATAAACCAAGAGATTCAACAACCTATCTAAGGCTAAGGCCTCCATATTTATACAAAAAAATGATGATCTGCCAAGTAGCCTTGATTCTAGGAGCTCGGCTGTCCAACTGAAGTTTAACTGCGGATTTGTGAGGCAGTCAGAACTGCTGTTCTGGTAGAACAGATTATGACTGCTGTTCCTGTAGGACAGCTGGCTACTTCTGGAGCTCGGAGGGGAGATTGATTTGAGCTCGGAGTTCTTGGTGGGAATCACGAGGAATGCCCTAAGACCGTGGACATCACTCCACAAAATCAGCAGAGCCACCTCATTGTCTCCTTATCTCCTCTTTCGTTGTCTCTTGCTCCCTTTTCAATGCCAAAACCTAGGATCATAATGCATTAGTCACGTAGATAAAGTGCCTAACCTTCTTCCTACAAACAACATGAATAAACTAAGAAATGCATGCATAAGCAAATAAAGATGAATGGTTTGAGCAAGTAAAATAGGCAAAACTGAGCCCAAATTGTACCACAGGAGGTTTGGGCCACAGGAGGTGAGTGTAACGGGAATTCAGTCTGATTTTCCCTCAAGATGGCTGAATCGGTGGGCTCTCGTCTGATGAACCCACCAGGCATGATGAACACGGTGGTTTGGGCCACAAGAGGTGAGTGTAACGGGAATTCAGTCTTATGGACAGAGTATGCAAACAAACTGCAGTAGAATTATACCACTACCCTGTAGGAGCGGTAGTATAGCCACAACACTCAATAATTTTTATGACCCGACTGTTAGAAATGACCCTGCCACCTTTGAAAACCAATTGCGGAAGGAGTTTCAGGGTTACCTCTTGTCCGCCACCTTTTTACGTGAGGACTTCACCTTCCTGTAGAGACTGCGTTCCTGTAGAAACTACTCCTGTAGACAGTGCGCAGGCTTCGGCGAGAGCGATGGTTGGCCAACGGTCTAGAGGTGCATTACCAGAGTTCCAGGTAGCTGAGAGCTCGGCGTATCAACATGTAGAGGCGAGCAGAAGAGCTAACTGAGTTGTGAAGTGAGGTTGACGGAGATATTTATTTAAACGAGCCGATTAGATTT
>APFE031141155.1:49074-61058 GCA_000404065.3 Pinus taeda
CTAGATGTCGATGGTTGTTCAGACATATCTAGTCTATCCAAAAGATTTCCTAGCGATTCTACAGGAACTTGCGATGAAGGGAGACTAACTTCTGATGAAGAAGGATATAGGGTGATCCCGGCTCCAAAATGCAATGGAGTACTGGATGGAGGATCCTCCACAATCTCTTCTATAGCAATAAATCCAGGTGGGAGAGGTAGACCTTCAGGTCCATAAAATATTTCTGGTGCCGAAGAAGGTATAGACTCTGCAGTGACAGTTGTCGGAGGGGTAACACCTTCTGAATCAGCTGTAGATGGAGTCGATTCAGGAATAGAAGCATTTATCGTTACGCTAGGATCAATTCTAATGTCCTCTTGAGGCCGCGGAAATTCTTCTGTGAAGGCAGGGATACCATAAATGGTTGGAGTAACCGGAGTCTTTGAGGATGTCGGAACACTTGTTCCAACCAAACCAGGAGACTTTGATCCAGTTAAATGAGTTCGCTTTGTCCAGAATAGTTTTGTTTCTGGAGTCAAAGATGGTTGACTCATTAATCTCTGTGAATGATGGGGTTTCAATTGACTTTCTTCCACAATTGCGGATTACTTGATCAACTCAAAATAAAGGGGAAAATGATTCCAAATTAAATGAATTTTAGATGCTTTGACACACTTTCTTTTTCAATTTTAAAGAGTCGAGATAAAGCTAAATATGACTCTAGTCGCCTTCGATTTTTAATGAGCTTGAAGTGACAAGTTCTCAGATGGAACTTTTCCTTTAAGGAGTCTAAAAAGGAATGAAAGAGACTATTCTGGAAATCTAGATAGAGGGATTACCAAACCAATCGCAAAAGTACATAATACTTTTTATGGTACGATAGTCAATCTTCCCGAATGTTGTGTTCAGTGCATTACGATCGATAGGGTGGCAGACACGGCTTCCTGAGGATAAAGGATATAGCCTATTGTGGTCTCAAAGAGGAGGAATCACCTGACCTACAATGAAAGCGATAGTTACCAGAATTTACGATGTCAAAATACGTCTCTAGCCTAGACTTCTAAATGTTGTGCATTAGGTTCCAAAGCATTTTTATGTTCATTGAATTTATTTTACAGTTGATCTTTCTTAAGAAGTTTGCCTTTCAGGTTCACCACGTGATGTAGATATACAATTCCTAAAATGAAATCTAAGATGATAAACAATCGTTTAATCTTATTTTTGCAATGAAAATCCTAGCTACTAAGGAAAGAGAAATGAGATTCTTTCAACATAGAGTAGAGAGCACACACTAGATGCATTGTCCTAAATCAAACCAACAAGCAGTGTAAATGTAAAGGCACATGCATGCATTTTTTTTCGCTTTCTTAATGTGTGAATGACAAAAAGAATGCTAAGTACAAATCTGAATCGTTTCAAGCGATATTACTAACGATTTTCTTTTCAAAAAACGAAAGGAAGATAATGACGACACTTTGCAATTTTGAATTGAAAACTGCTTTCGACACTTGAAAAACTATTCATTCAAATAAAATACAAGAGTAACAGTATAATCGACCATAAAGAACAATAGGATTCTTTTCTTTGATTGAAAATGACACTTGCGACACTTCCAAATCAAAAGACAACAGCTTGATTACGCTACTTCTTTGTAAAGGAGAACTGTAAATGGCGAACAATACATAAAAAAATTTACAGTTCTTTGTACTATGGAGGCTGAATCATGCAAACGAAGGGAGTTTCCACAGTGGTATACTGATCACAGACAACAAAACTCCTGAATAAAGCTGAAGAGAGTGAACAAAAACCAAAATGTGGAAGCAGAAGAGGTCTTATTTGATCATCGCACCTGTAACATAGGGAAAGAGCGATGCATCTCACCTACTACACACGGAAGGTGCGATGCATCCAGATTCCCAAGAGGAGAAGGTGCAATGGTCCAGGGACAATATTTCAACTGGGTTCTTGGCCACAGTTTGTAGCTCAGTTTAGGGATTTAAGCCGAGAAAATGATAGTCAGTAAATGCAAATCACAGGGGCTGATCTAATGAGGCTACTGGAGCCACCACCAGGGCAATTAGGATGTTTTCAAATCAATTGTTCCGTTTATAAACAAAACCCGGAGATAGAATGAAGCAGCATTGATCTAATTTGCACTTGCATAGCAAATGCAGTTCGAAGGCTAGCTAGCTTGACTTCAGGCTCTGTCTGTAAGTTTATAAAGCAAACAAATATAGACAAGCAAACAAGCTATTCACTCCCCAGCGGAGTCGCCATTTTGTTATCGGGAAATCTAGTGTCTATGCAGAGCTTCTAGTCCCACTAAGATGGGTAGCTATCTTAGAAACAAACAGATTAAAGTTACTTTTGTCTTCCTTTACGAGAAGTAGATAGGAGAGGAGGAAAGAATACCAACCTCAATCTTTCGCTTGGTTCTCTGCTTGTTCCTTCTCCCCTTTGACAGATCTTTTCTGCTCCTCCTTTGACCACTCCACTTCAAAGAGTACCTGTAAAGTCAAAGGAGCATAACACCTTCAACGTGCAGAGATCTACAATCATAAACAATATAGGACCAGATATATTGACCACACAAATGCATATATTAGCAGACATACAATAATGTGGAGGAAAACTTGAATAGCTTTATTGATATATAGATTATAAGAGAGGATTACAACCCATTGATCTGACCCAGCATCATCCTCCCAGCATGAAAGCCCTTCTTCACCTCATGAAAAGCTTAGATCACCCAACACTATGATATTCCACCAAGAAACCAACAACACTTCCTTACAAGATACAAGATTCCAACCTTTGGATCTCTAGGATGAGGGATCCATATATAGGTGATTGCAGGGGGTGAGTCAACTCCTGGGATTTTGATTAGTGTCTTCTCTCTAATAGTTCTTGATTCCACTTGGAGATTGATGAGCTCTTACTCATCCCTGGGTGAATTCAGAGAGGCAAGTGTCATAGGAGAAGTTTCTAGAATATTCCCTGATCATCCACCTTGCAAACTGTCTCTGCCATTTGTCTACTCTCGCCCATCGCACCCTACAGAAGGGCTTTTTAGTATGCATCACACTTTTTGCACTGAGCAAGTGAGATGCATCACACCCTCTACACTAAGCAGTTTGTATGGTCCAGTTTTGACCAGTTCTGAGCAGTTTTCTGTGGAGAACTTCTGCGAGATGATGTAATCAGCTGACCTTGTTCCTTTAGGGCATGAAAAAAAACTTTTAGGGATTCAGAAGACCTTGGTTTATGGACATATGTGATTGGGGTTGTAGTGCCCAAATATGTCTATAACAAGGCTGTAGAGAATGGTCCACACACATCTGTATGAACTTGCTCCAGCTCTACTGTCTTATTCCTAAAAGGAAGATTTTGCATACTTACCCAAGGTACAACCTTTGCATGTATCCGTTTGCTCCAGTTTTCCAGAAGTCCTTAAATTGTTGGGAGACATACTCTCCACCATTGTCACTTCGCAAGGCCCTTATTTTCTTTCCAAATTATTTCTCTACCAAGGCTTTGAACTCACAAAACCTTGAGAAGGTTTGATCCTTCTTCTGCATGAAGTAGATCCAACATCTACGAGAAAAATCATCAATAAAAATAACATAATACCTTTGTTTAGCAGTGGAGGTTGTAGAGAATGGTCCACACACATCTGTATGAACTCGCTCTAGGATTGCTCCAGCTCTACTATCTCAATCCTAAAAGGAAGATTTTGCATACTTACCCAAGGTACAACCTTTGCATGTATCTGTTCGCTCCAGTTTTCCATTGGGAAGTCCAGTAGAAATCTGTTGAATGATCTTCAAGGTCCCATAGTGCAAGTGGTCCAATCTTCTATGCCATATCTTGCCAATATCATGGCTCTGCACCAACTCTGCTTTGGAACTCAATGCAGAACAGTCGTCTACCTACAACTTGTAGAGATTCTTTACTCGAATCCCAATTCTCTTGGTCTGTCCAGTGCCGATATGCCTCAGGAATGCCTTTCCTTTACTAAAGACTACATCATAGCCTTTGTCTTCCAACCTAGCGACAAAGACAAGATTATTCTTCAGACTAGGCACATACTTCACATCAGTTAGGGTTAGAGGAGCTCCATGCTCCCTCTGAAACACAACCGTACCTTCACCTGAAACACAGTACTTTCCATCATTGCCCATCTCAATGCACATCTGGAGGTCCTTCTCCTCCAAGGTACTGAATAGATTCTTGTCGCCAATCATGTGGAATAAGGCTCCACTGTCCTAGTACCAAACACATCCCACCATCGATGAAACCATGCATGTGACGAGGGTGAAATCCAATTCAAACTGTGAGGCCAGTGCCTCACCATCTTATCCTTCCGAGGATCCCTTCTTGGATTTCTTCTATGGAAAATTCGTAGCATAATGGCCCACCTCATGACAATGAAAGGATCTCACTTTCAATTTTTCAATCTTCTTCCCACCATGGGAAGAACTTGATTTGGAATGGGATGCCTTCCCTTTCCCTTTCTTAGGATATGACCAATGGTGCTTCTCCTTATCTCCTCCTGCATCAGATATGACCAAATTCGTTCCCAATCTGGCAGTTTCTCTCTTCCATTTACTGAGTCTTGGTAGCTATGCTAGCTCTTAGGAAGAGGAGAGCAAGACTCACCATGTCATTTTTGGCTGTCGTGATCCCTACACTTCCGATCTCATCCCTGCAGGTGGTGATCTTGTTCAGATATGTAGAGATCATGTCGCCCTTTTAGCACTTGATTTTTCCGAATCTTGTCTTTCAACACCAACTTCCTCTTATAGCTGTTGTTCTGATATAGATCCTTCAATGTTTTTCACATTGAAAACGGTGTCTCCTTCCCATGGAGACTAGAGACAATGTGGTCTTGAACTCCCTCCAGAAGGATTCTCCTCTCTCTAGCCACACATTTCTTCCATTTCGCTAATTCTTCAGCATTAGCAACTATTGGATTAGGGACTTCTTGATCAATCAAGTCCTTCAAACCATTGTCCTCTAATACCGCTTCCATGCAATCCTTCCAGGCTATATAATTCAAGTTGCCATCAAGGGTATACTTGAGTCTCAAACCATTGAACACCATTGGTGAAATTTGAGATGTGATAAGAATTCAATTTCTATAATCAAGAACTTCAAACTCCAAACTTATCCCTTCTTTGTATACTATTCTCTGCTTTGATCACCTTTGCTCTGATGCCATGCAAAAATTCCCATTGTAGATCACCTGATAATGCTATATAGTAAAGCAAAATACTTGATCTACATCTACAAACAAACTTGTGGAAGCTTAATTGAGTTTGAGCAAGATCAAATAGAACACATATAACAGAGAATGAGAAATCAATCACACATGAACACAGAAGAATACTCTGGGGAAAGCCTATGCTAAAAACCTCGCTCTCTGTATTATCATACAAGTGGAAATATCTCTAGATTACACAAAGCTTTAGCTCACAAGCTATTCAGCTCTGAGTACAATCCCTCAATGCTACTCATAGACAGAATAGACAACGCACATGCCTTCCTTCAGTCCTCCAAGCCTCCTATTTCCTTACATAGTTTCTCCTGGGTCCTCTGGCTGCCACCTGTTTGAATTCACCTCTCACACAACTCACCAAACTCAGAAGTAACTGCGCAATCTTCAAGGAATGAATTCCTTCTGCATGCAAGAGATATCTTCAATGGAATATTCCTACAACTAATAGTACATTGTCCCATCATCTGATCTCAACTGGGTCTCTGATTGAACTGACATGCATGAGTTATTGATGAGAGAATATTCAGTTATCTGAAGTGCAGTAGTTACATGCATGCATGCATTAACTAATTGAACTCACAATCAGTTCCACAAACTATTGGAACTAATCTAACTGGACTTAACTCAATTAACTGAGCTAACTAAATACAACTCAAAGTACAACTCATCCTGATCTCCTTAATTAAGGGATAACTTCCTCAATCAAAGGGGAAATTGTTGCATGTCTTCACATAGACTTCATGTTTGATTTTCTCCAACTAATTAACTCAAGATGAATTAATTAATTATTTTTCAAGCAGCTGCTAAGATCAAATTCGAATTTTAATTTTCAATTTTAGTTCAGGGACTAACTAAAATTGGAATGTATCTCGTAATGATATTTATAGCAATGCTATTTTTAGCACTTCTATATTTATCATTTCTTGTTGCTATTTTCAACATATTTTAATTATCTTAACTTGATAATTGTTTGTGTTACCTTTTACTTATTATCTTTTTTTGTTATTATTCCAATGTGAAATGCATCAAACAACTACCAAAACAGTAAGAACAATGACACAATATATAGGCTGTAAGCCAGGGCCAAAACCCCTCCTCTTGAGGGGAAAACTCGAAAATATCTTCTTATCTTTTAGATATTTCAATTGATGAATACCATGAACTAGACTTAGACAAATACCATCCAAGATCAATTCTTCCATGGCCTCCTGCTGCAATATCTTTGACCTCCTAGTAGATCCAAAATTTTGATCCCCAATAACTATTGCAACTGTTGTTGCTTCTCTAGGAGACTCTCATCTACATCTAACAACATTCCTCTTGACTTTTGTTGCCTTGACTTGAGTCCTAGGGCTAGTAAGATGCCCTAAGAGACCTTCACTTTCCTTTCCTTCTCTCTTGCTTCCAAAATAAAATCTCAGAATATCCCAACGTAGAAACCCTAACTTCGCACTTCCAGGAGAATAGAGAAAGACCCAAACACTTTGACTTCTTCAACCTTCTCTGCTTCACACTCACTTCTTCGATTTCCTTTTCTTTTGTCTTCTTCTCATAAGAGATGAGAGAGAGATTGATTCAAATGGAGGATGAGTTCCTCTTATATATAGGTTTCCTCAAGGGTGGACGTGGCTCTTCATGTAGGCTGACTTGACATCTCATTAGGCTGACTTGATATTGGAGGTATTTCAACACTTTCAAGACAAAATAAATTTTTCTTTGCAATTTAGAATGTGCCTTAGGGTCTTCCATATATGACCATGACTCTTAAACCTAAGAAAAACCCTAGAAGCACTCAATGGGTGGTTGGCCTATAAAATAAAATAACTTGAGCATGAAACCCATGCTTCAATAATAATAATAATTTCTTTTTCATTTTACATTTACAAGAATGCATTTCATACTAATGAAGGTCGAACCTAGTTAAACATTTTTTCACACTCCATCTTAACTAGGGAGGTATTTATAAGAGGTACATGGTCATTCTCAATTTGAAGGGATCTCATAAGAAGAGTCAGATTGGTAACCCATCTATATAGCATCATAACAACCGATGGTGTCACATAGAAAGGCATTCACTAACAACTCTATCTCTACACAAGATCAGAGCACAATGTTGGCAAGACCAATGATATATTTAGAAACCATCATCATTGTCTCTCAAGGTACATACCCCACCCGGGTATTCACAGAGTATGACCTCCCATTGGACTATTCTTATCTTGGGTAGCTAATCCTAAAAGAATATTGGTCCATGACTACTCTTTTCTTGAATACCCTACCACATTCTCAAAGAGTATCAAATGCCAGATGGTTACCCAATCCTCCATTCTTTCTTCCCAAGTGAAGACAAGAATGTTGTGTCTATCTCTCCCCCTCAATTAGGGAGGAAATATCCACCAAAGAAAGCTTGTCCCTTAAGTATATACTTCTTGTTTGGAAATGATTACATCAATATGTCAGCTACCTACTCATCAATGGAGATATATCGTAGCTGTAACATACCATTTTTAATTAGCTCTCGAATATAGTGATACTTATTATTGATATGTTTTTTCTTCCCATGAAACACTGGGTCCTCAAAAAAAGGAATACAATTGGTGTTATCAAAAAGTATCACTATAGGGTTCATTGGTCCTTCAAACAAGTCAGATAACAACTTCCTTAACCATACTGCTTCCCTGCTTACTTCACATGCTACAACATATTCAGCCTCAACACTACTCAAAGCAAAAATGTCTTACTTTCTGCTCATCCATGAGACCATGGAGGATCCCAAACTGAAACATTCACCCATAGTGCTTCTTCCATCTTGTTCACTGCCTCCCCAGTCAAAATTTGTATAGGCAATCAATTGGAAATCATTCCTTCTATCATACTTTAGACAATAGTTGATGGTTCCTTGCATATAACTCAGAATATGTTTTGTTGCTATCCAATGATCATGCTTTGAATCTACTTGGAATTTATTGAGTACATTTAATAAAAAACATATGTTTGGTCAAGTATTCACCAAGTACATAAATGAGCCAACAAGTTTTCTATACCTAGAATGATCCACAGGACTTGATTTATAACTCCTTAGTCTCTTCAAGTTTGTGATCATCAAAGTGGTCATAGTTTTACAGTCCATCATGTCGAACTTATTTAGAATATCCATCCCATTATTTCCTTGACCTAGATAGATTTCATTTGGTCCTTGCCAAACTTCTAGTCCCAAATAGTAATACATCAGCCCAAGATCCTTCATGTCAAATTCTACTACCAGTTGCTTTTTACATTCTTCAATTCGACTTTCAACACCTGTCAAGAGAAGATCATCTACATACAGAAGAATAATTATAGGTTCATTTTTTACAACCTTAATATAAAGGTTCGAGTCAGTAGAACGTTTTGTGAAGCTTATCCTATATAGGTATGCATCCATTCTAGCATACCATGCCCTTGGTGCTTGCTTGAGGCCATATAATGATTTCTTCAATCTGCAAACATATACCTTTCTATATTTGACTTAAAATTCCAAGGGTTGTTCTATATAGAGTTCTTCATCTATAGTGCCATTCAAAAATGCAGCCTTGACATCCATTTGGTGGATGTTTTATCCCATTGATGTTTGCAGAGAGACTAATGATCGAATCGTTGTATATCTTATTGTTGGAGAAAATGTTTCTTCATATTCGATGCCTTCAAGTTGCGAGAATCCTCTAGCCACAAATATTGATTTATACTTATCTATAATTCCATCAGTTGTATTCTTGATCTTATAGATCCACTTGGAAGTAACCATAAATTTACCTTCTGGCCTAAGTACGATCTCCCAAACTCCATTCTATATTATAGATTGATATTCTTCATTCATGGAATCCCTCCATTCTCGATGTTCTACAACCTCTTCAAAGGTGGGTGGTTCTGCTTCTATTAATTTTTTCATGTATGCAACATACCCAGAATATTTCTTAAGTCTCTTACTTTCTCAAAATGATCCTTGTGCTGCCCAATGATCTTTTGCATCAAGTAGTGTAGATTTCAACTAATTAGGTCTTATCCTTGTTTCGGGAATGACCACAGATTGAATAGGTTCACTTGGCCCTTTTTCTTCATGGTGTGATCCTTCTCCTCCCTTGTCAACTTCTTCATCAAACAGAAAAAGCTCTTCGTCATCAAAATCTATAGAAAGTTGTTTTTATTTCTTGAATGTTATACTCTCATCAAATATGGCATCATGACTAACTTCAATGTGATGTCCATCTCTCATATAGATTCTATAGGCCTATGATGAGTTACTATATGCAACAAAAGTCCCCTTTATACTGGAAGGATACAAATTCTTTATTTTGTCCTTTGGTGTATGAATATACACAGGACACCCACAGATTCAGAGACTCTCTATAGATGGATTCTTCCCAGTTAACACTTCTTTCAGAGTTTTGTTGTCTTGATATCTGTGCGGACATCAATTTTGAATGTAGACCGTTTCCTTGGTTGCCTCTCCCCATGGCAACTTAGGTAGATCTTGATTGTGTAACATTTCTTTTACACTTTCTTCAATGGAGTTGTTCTTTCTTTGTTCGGGATTGTATGGGACTATCAACTCCCTCTTAATCCCAAACTCCTTACAGAATGCTATAATCTCTTTAGATGTATATTCTCCTCCATTATAAGATCTTAGTATCTTCATTCTTCTCTCTATAAGGTTCTCCACTTCTGCTTTGAATTCTTGAAATTTTATAAATACTTCATCCTTAGTTTTCATTAGCTAAACTCGGGTCTTTCTTTAATGATCATCTATGAATGTGACATTGTATAGATGACCTCCAAGTGATTTTATAGTCATAGGGCCACATACATCAGAGTGGATAAGATCCAAGATTTCTTTTGAACATGAAGCACTGCTTCCAAATGGTCTCTTGGTATTCCTACCCAATGCACATCCCTTGTAGACACCTACATGGTCTTCCTTTAGATTTGGTATTCCATCTACTATGGAATTTAAAGTTGGAAGAATTTTGAAATGTAGATGACCAAAACTTCGATGCCAAAATTCATATGGACTAATCTCAGTGTGAACTAGGGCTTGGTTTACAAGAGATATTAATCTGTATAGTCTTTCTTCTTGGATACCAATAACTTTATCTTGATCTATGCTTGAGTCATTTCTCCAAATAACTACCTTTCCATCAATTAAGGCTACTCTATCTCCTATATCTTCTAAACTAGAAATAGAAAGTAATTTTTTGTGCAACCCTGGAACAAATAGAATGTTGATGAGGTGGATGTGGCTTCCATCCTTAAGTTTTATGGAAGTTTATCCAATTCCCTTCACCAAATAGCTTTTTGTTTCTCTAAGTTCCACAGAGTATGCGGAATTTCCTTTTGATAAGGTCTTCAATTTCTTGGAGTGACTAGTCATGTGCCTTGATGCACCACTATCAATTACCCAAAGGCCTTTGTCTTGGAATGTACCAAAGAGGGACGAAAAGAGACCTTCATCCCTTTCATTGATTGATGCCTTATTTGAAGAAAATAAGAGACTCCATGCTTCCTTGATATGTTTCTTGAGATGGATCACAATATTCTTGATGAACTTCTTCATTGTAGAGGAGATCTTCATGATTCCCTTAGAGAACCAAATATTTGATTCCATGTTGAGAATTCCATAAGGAAATGAAATGTTAATTCTCTTAACTTGATAACTATTTTTGTTACCTTTTACTTATTAGCTTTTTTCATCATTATTGCAATTTTTAATACATCAAACAACTGCCAAAATAGTAAGAACAATGACATGGTATATAGGCTACAAGCCAGGGCCAAAACCCCTCCTCTTGAGGGGAAAACTTGAAAATCACTTCTTATCTTTTAGATGTTTCAATTGACAAATACCATGACATAGACTTAGATAAATACCCTCCAAGATGAAGTCTTCCATGGCCTCCTACTGCAATATCTTCGACCTCCTAGTAGATCCAAAATTTTGCTCCCCAACAATTGTTGTTGCTTCTCTAGGAGACTTCGATCTCCCTCTAACAACCTTCCTTTTGATCCAGGTGGATATTGGTGGCCACCTGCCTATTCCACTTGGGTCCTCACCATTGTTCTGTCAATTTCTTTTTCAGCTTCCTTAATTGTAGCACAATTTACTATTTTTGGCATTTTTCAGGCCCTGAACTTCCAGAGCCGTTTTGAGGCCCTAAACGACGTTTTTTTTGGAAATATTCCTCTAGGTGATTTCTATAAAGTTGTGTTTTCAGTTGTATTCATCGAATATATCTTTCCAATGATGTATCATGTGCGTCAAACGGAGATAATATGACCAAGATACAACCCCCGGAAGTTGGCTACCCAACTAACCCCAACGGGGCCCATAAACTCTTGGTGTTACATCTCCTCGGGTTAGGGTTTTGGTTGTTTATGGATTTTTTTTATTATTTAATAATAAAAATGCCCTTGAGCCTCAATATAACTTAGTTCAAAGGATGTAGCAACTGTTGGATACCTATACCAATAGGTTTCATATTTCATGATTGGCAAATGTAAGTGCCAAATATGCTCCATTTTGCTGTCACAAAGGTTTCATATTTACAAGAAAAGGAGGTGTACATAGGCCTGCATCTTCACAAAAAGTCTATGGGTGACCCAAAAATCTAAACTGGATCATGCCATGTTTTCAATTTATGTTGTAGAATAGAGAATGAAATCTGTCCAAACTGTTTAATCTTGGCAGATCAGT
>APFE031141162.1:0-30757 GCA_000404065.3 Pinus taeda
TTCACTTCAACTTGGCTTTGGAATCACTCTAATAAGATATCAAACAAATATTTTGTAAACAAAATACCGCTAGGAGGTCTAGGCTGGCCATCATTCCTCAAAGGGGTAAATAAATGCATTATGTTTGTCTATCATATTTGACTTGTTTTCTAAGCAATGCTTGTAATGATTTACATGTTTATTGGAAGAAGAGAGACTATACACCTCTCTTCCTCCATCATCTAATGTTGTATTGCAGGCAAGTGCTATGTTTTTTCAGGTCATAGGAAGAATGAAGGAGTGAACTCCATGGATGACGTAATTTTCAAAAGTGAAATTCATATTTCAGAATATGAGTACAAATGTTCAAGTCAAAGCAAAGTGAAAATTTACTTGATGTTGAGTTCATTCAATGGAACTCAAACTCTTGAAGCTTGCTCTTAGATGTTGACCAACAACACCAACAAACCCTACAACATGATCGAGATCAAGGCAAAAAGACATGAAGCTAATCATCAAAAGAAGTAGTCAAGTACTATACTATGTCAAGTCACATCAATCTCCAAAGAAGCCTTTCATATTGAATTCGTACTTTGATCATCATCATTTGTTCATGATTTGAATTCATATTGTTCATCATCCATACTGTATGTTAAGCTCGACAACCATGCATGTTGAAGTCCAGATTTACTACTACATCATGACTTCAATATAGCCTATTTCCATAAGCTTTCATACTTCCATACTCCATTACACCCCACCTCCATATAGAAAAGGAAAAAATAAAAAAATAGAAAAAGATCAAAAATAATAAAGGAGTTTGGTTGTGAAAATCCACGAAAGTGGCACAATACAAACTCGAATTCATATTAGAAAACCAACCAGCTTGGCCAATATGAATTCTCTATTTTGTTTTACCATTTCTTCAGTTTGAGTTTGCAGGAATCATCCTCCAGAATAAACAAGACTTGAGGACAAGTCTTCCCATTAGCAAGGGGGGAAGATTCGCAAAAATAAACTTAGTTGTGTAGTTGAATTGACGACGGAACTTGTATTGTTGGCAGTTGGGACCTGAAATATGTTTGAAATCAATTGCAGAGGGACCTGAAATGTTAGCAAAAACATGTATATATTGCATCAAAATGTACATGACAAAAGGGACCTGAGTTATCATGAATCAATTGCAGAGGGACCTGAAATGACATCAACAATCAATGGACCAGAATCAATGCAGGATGCTAGAACATGAAGCATAAATAAGCTCTATCTATCTACGATATTTGATTAAGACAACTTCATCCAATATTGTTAAAGAACAACAACATTCATCCAACACTACAGGGAAGTACAAGAATAGTAAGTACCAAATTTTGCTCTTGTAAATTCAAATTTTTGTCGAAATTTTTAGAATTTGTTAAAATTGAGTTAATACCTGAATGCATATTTTATATTCATCACATTTTCCTCATTCTATACCATTAGCCTATGTCCATCCTACATTTACATTCTACATTTACCCTAGACCTAATCCAATGTACATATGTACATATTTTTCATTCCATAACCCTAATATGCCATTATCGTTATATCCTACATTCCCTTCATATATTCCATATCCATTTCATAACCCTAACCCTAAGTATTTTTCCTCTAAGCAAAAATAGACCAAAATTGAGGGCCGACATCTCCCTCTTGTTGATCTTCAAGCATGTCCTCATGCTTGTCTTTGTCTCATTGATCTTCTGCCTCTGTATGCTGACCTCCCTTGCTGTTCTACCGATGGCTCTGTCCCTTGAAGATGAAGCTACCTGTAAAAGGATATTTATGCTTCCATGTACTTCTTATATTTTCTTGTGGATGACTTCCTTTACCAATATATCATTCTGGATGAGTAGCTTCAGAGGACAAATAAAACTTGAATTTTGCAATACATTTCGACACAGGATTCATGTCCCTTTCAACAACAATTTTACTCAAAGCATCCAATATCCAGTTGCCCTTACATCTCATTAAAAGAAGCAAATTTTTTATGTCTAGGCATTCATTTTCAATTTAGCCATTGATTTACCCACTCAATCTGCAAGATAGGGGTCGAAAGAACCATAAAAATATCCCAAATAGAAATGAATTTGAGAAAAATACCCACATGGAGCCTAATTAGGCTCGTTCTGAAGAAAGCCCATGTTTTTGTTTTTTAAATTTCATTTTCATTTGCCTAGAAAAAGCAATGAAAAATAGAGTTGAGGATGCGTTTTTTTTAGTGTTGTTTCATGACATAGGATTTGTATGGCTGATATGTTTGTTTCCATTGTTACACAAGGATATATATTGCACAATTTTGATTAAAGGAGAATTGTAATGTTTATAGTATATTGTGCATTGTATAGCAGACAAGTTTTTTTTATGCTGTTACACAAGATTATATTGCAGGTTGTTGCATAACAGGGGCTGTAGTGTGTAACCGAGAATGTATATTGTGTAAATAGATGAATTTTGAGTGCTGCTGCAGGGGATTGTATTATATGTTGTTGTCAAAAAGGGGTTGAATACTATGAAAACAAAGGAAAATTCTCTCTTAAGTACTGTTCGAAGGGGTCGACCGCTTGTTTCTTTGTCGAAATAGTTTTTTTTTAGAACTGAGACAATTAGGGCAGAATTGAAAATCATTTCTTTTTCCTCCTTTCATACAACACTGAAGATTAAGCTTGCATGATAATTTGTATAGAGAACAGTGAATCAAAAATGATGCTAATGGAATCCTGGTTTGCATGATGAATTGAACAGAGCAGAGATGCTGCAAAGACAGAGACAAAGGAGTTTTTTTTAATTTTGATGAAACAGAGGATAGAATATAAGAAATAGGTTAATAAAAACATGTTTATTATGTTTTTATAATCTTTTTATATCAAAGCTTTGTGTTTGCGGAAGCAGTAACTTCATATTTTTGAGGATTGGTCTCATCTCTTTATCAAGGGCATTAGAAAAAAGTAAGCAGGATACTGAAGAAAAATTTGAAGAGAAAAAAATTGATTGCAAATTGAATGATCATTCAATCTCAGGAATGCATTTCAATTTTGAGAAGCTACTATTTTTCATTGCTTTTTTTGGGCAAATGAAAATGAAATTTAAAAAACAAAAACATGGGATTTCTTCAGAACGAGCCTAATTAGGCTCCACGCGGGCATTTTTCTCAAATTCATTTCTTTTGGGATATTTTTATGGTTCTTTCGACCCCCATCTTGCAGATTGAGTGGGTAAATCAGTGGCTAAATTGAAAATGAATGCCTAGACATAAAAAATTTGCTTCTTTTAATGAGATGTAAGGGCAACTGGATATTGGATGCTTTGAGTCAAATTGTTGATTTGAAAGGGACATGAATCCTGTGTTGGAATGTAATGCAAAATTCAAGTTTTATTTGTCATTTGAAGCTGCTCATCCAGAATGATATATTGGTAAAGGAAGTCATCCACAAGAAAAGATAAGAAGTACATGGAAGCATAGATATCCTTTTACAGGTAGCTTCATCTTCAAGGGACAGAGCCATTGGTAGAACAAAAAGGGAGGTCAGCATACAGAGGCAGAAGATCAATGAGACAAAGACAAGCATGAGGACATGCTTGAAGATCAGCAAGAGGGAGATGTTGGCTCTCAGTTTTGGTCTATTTTTGCTTAGGGAAACCTACTTAATCCTTATATTTTACATCCATTTTCCATCACATCCATCTCATTTTGATGTATTTTATGCATATTCAGGTGTTTAATTTTAATTTTGCAATTTCTAGAAGTTCTTATGAAAATTGAGTTTCAAGTGCAATTTTGGACTGAATCAGAAATTCCCGTAATAGCTATGTGGATGACATGTTTGTAGGACACTTGGGCTCGAGTTTTATGCATGGATGGACAGCTTGAGAACTAAGACTAAGCTAACTCCACTTGGTTCGATCAGAACAAGCATTATTAGGCCCGGTCAAGGCTGGTCAAACATGACTAGTCACCAGAAAATCCCTAGGAAATAGGCAGTTTTAAGATTTTATGGGATTGACCATATTTCTTGGGATGAATTGGATGAGTTCGACTTAGATAGGTGGATATGAGTAGATATGAGTGTTAGAGATAATATAGATCAGTTTGTTTCATAAAACCTCTATTTAAAGCCAAGACTTTGATGGCTTTTGGAATGGAACTTATATGTAACTTTTGTATAATTTGAGTTGGGAACTAATTTGAAGAACTCGTTTCATTCCAATTTGTTGTTCATGCTTGGTTGATTTACTGAAGTTGCTGTAGCTAAGATTTCTTCAAGTGTGCAAGGCAAGGGTGGAGGGCCCCCACACCAAGCTAAGTACACTTCTTGATTCAATTTTCATAGTTTTCATAGACTAGTTTTTGTTTCAAATGTATTTAGATGTGTGATGATTGCTGAATGAATATTGGTTTAATTCTAATCTACATATGAAGGGACGCAAAGGAATTTAAGTTAAATTCCCCTTCTATTTGATCTTAAACTAAAACTGAATTTCATTCTCCATTTCTCATTTGAAGTTATTTATGCATTTTTGGTTTGAAGCAATGGTGATTGTGATATAGTAGGATTATGAAGAAGGACAATTTGGACCTTCTTAGTTAGGAGCCTCTTCTTTTACATCTTCTGCATCATAAGCCATTGTTAATTAGTGCTCTTAGATTTATCTTCATGAAAGTAGTATTGTAGGGAAGGACAACCTGGTTCTCCTAAGTTAGGAGCCTCTTCCCTCATATATTACCTAAATGAAATAGAAATTGTTAAAATAGGTTTATATTTGTAATATTTACTTCTTTAAATCTTCAAATTTTATCTTCTAAACTTGATTATATCTGATGTCCATATACAATGGATTTGCCTCCAAGTTTTACAAACCCGGATTGATAATTAAATACTTGTGTTAATTTAGTCAATAAATTAGCCCAACAAACACTTGAATTGGAATGAGAATCTTAAGAAAGGAATCCTGATGGTTAAAGACATATATCAAAATCTACCCAGGAAAGTGTAGACATTCAAATATAACAATTGGATACAGGTGATTTTTCCAGTGGAAAAAAAGCAATTGGATACAGGTTATATGGAAACAAGATATTCCATATGAAATTAAAGTTTTATGTTGGCTAGCAATTAATGACAGAATTTTGACATGGAATAACCTTCAAAGATGTGGTTTTTGTGGACCGGGCATATGTGTTTTATGTATGAGGGGGACAGAAAATACTAAACATTTGTTGTATACATGTTTGTATGCGGTGGCTATTTGGAAAAGGACCATGAATATGTTAAAGATCAAAGCAATGCAACTCAATTGGTCACTTGTTACATACATGAAAAGGTGGAACATAGTAAACAAAAAATACAAGGCCCTTCCTCTATTCATTATATGGATCATCTGGGGTAGTAGAAATGCACTCATTTTTTAGCAGAGAAGAATGTTGGTTCGAAACAATATAAACAAAACAATAACATTCTATAATGAGATGGGACCGAGAAAGAAGAACAAGGGAGACAGGAAAAGCAAGCTCATAGATTTATGGAATAATTATTCGGTGGGTTTCTTTGATGGAGCATGCAATAAGAGGAAGGGTGGATGTGGACCAGTTATATTTATTGATCCAGGAAAATACTATCATTTTTGGTGGGAAGACGGACATGGTACAAACAGTAAGGCAGAGCTCATTGCTTTATGGGGTGTTCCTACAACAGCAAAATGGTTAAGGTCGGAGAATATTTAGATATTTGGAGTTGCTAAAGGCATTATAGAATGGGTGCGGGACAGTAAAAGTTTCAAGCCTCCCATCCTTAAAAACTGGATGAGACGTATCAAGAATTTGGTAAGAACCTTCTAATTTTTACAATTCACTCACATTTACTGGGAACAAAACCTAATTGCTAATCTCCTATCTAAAAGAGGGGTTGCTAAGGAAACAGGGAAAATTTTCTTTACAACTTATAAACAAGGGATTATGGTTAATGCAAATGACATAAACTATTCATAATTGAAAATGTATCAATTTTTTGGGAACCATTTTTTTTTGTAAGCTTTGGTAGGACTCTCCGATTTTCATGTCCATTACACACCCCGCTACGGGGGAAGGGTAGCCCAAGATTTGAACCCAAGACTTCCGGTTCGGTGAGACTTCATTTCCACGGCCACTGCCACTTGAGCTACCCCATGTAACAATTTTTTTTTTTTTGGGAACCATTAAGAATGTTTATGAAATTATTTTGTAATATATATATATGGGTATATTATAGAATAGATGACCAAAATTACGGGATGAATTTAGAAAGGAGAATATGTATAAACGGTATGAAACATTAAATAGGCAAGCAGTAAATAAGGGACTGTTATGTGAATATTATGAATAGTAGATATAGAAGAACAAAAAAAATGCATAATAATACGTATGGCTTGTTTTATATTTTAATATAAAAAATAGCATTTTTCTCTCAAAAATAAATAAATATTTCGGTGATTAGTAAAAATGCGAAAACAAACTTTAAATGTGGTGGGGGAGTTAGGTTGATCGTTACTCAATTAAATCCCTTTGCCCATTTCGTGCCCTGTAGAGGAGGGGTTAGGTTGATCGTTACTCCGTCATTAGATGGGTTGAACTTTTTCGATTCGTTTGTCATTCCTGCTTGCGAGTCTCGGGCCCGACATTCGAAACTCTGAAAATCTGTGGGTTCTTCGCATAACTCCAAGTAAAAACAGAGGCACCTCTAGATTTAGGTGATAGCGTCGACAAAGCAAGACTAAGCCCCCGTAAAGATACCGGAAAATTAATGTTTACTTAGTGGTGGATAGATTATTCATTTAACTTACAAGGCATTTACAAAGCTGGGGATGCTTTTTTTTGTTTTTGTTTTTTCCATGTTCTTTAATTTTAATTATATTAATTTTTCAATGAAAAGTTTCCGGACTAATTATTTTTAATCCTACTCTAAAGTAGACTAAATAAGTATCTAATTGTAAAATATTATTTAATTTATTTTAAATATAATTGAAAATTTTATATTAATAAAAAAACGAAGTGTTTCTTAATCAGTCATAGTATATATGGTTAGATATCAAAATTTTGATTATTATAAAGAGATATGTAATTTTATGAAAGTACTCAATAATACATTATTAGTAATATAAATTTGTTAATTTTAGTTAATAAAGGTATGTTTGATATAATGTGGTCAGGTCAAACAAAGTCAAAACCTCTAAAATTGTAGTTAAACTTGGTCAAACAGGTCATCACTGGTAAAACAAAGTGAACTACTAAAATTTTTGGCCTTGTACTTCTATCTGAAATCCGTCCTCCTTGCCCTACGTGTGAGAGAAAGAGAATGCCCAATAGCGAACCAATGAGAGAAGGAGAGAGAAGAATGTGTAAGTGATGATGATGCCAAATGAGGTGAAAGGTCACTTGTATTTATACAAGTTGTTGAGGGTGAAGTGACATGTCTCTTGGGCTTCATAAGCCTACATGATGATGTGCCCGACGTGAACAATTTACACTTGTGGGGATAAATTCAAAAACACACTTATGCTTATCCAAATCAGATGATCCTTAGGTCAATTTTAGTCGTATCGAAAAGAGGAATTCAATGCAATCATCATCTCCATCAAATGAGATATGCAAAATGGAATTTGTCCATAATTTCCATTTTTAACAAAACTTTATATATTATAGAATTTAAAAACATGTAATTCAATTTAGGTTAATATTTTTATTGGTGGTGTGAGAGGACGCATGATTTGTAGTATGTGTTTTCATGCTCAATTTTGGAAGCTAGGTAGTAGAGTGCCTTGAATTCTCCCATGTGAAGTTGATCAAGGGTGTTGGTTTCCAAGATGCAATCTAACCTCTAAGCTAGATTGAAAATCCAATTTATAGCAAAGAAGTTCATTCTCAACCTCAAGTTGGCAGAGAATTTTATGCTATTGTATTAAAATGTCCATGTTCATTGCATCTTGAGCTACCAAAACAATGATTTAGACTTGGAGATGTCACACAATGTCTTGTAAATCTTCAAGTAATTCTCAATTATGTGAAGAGATCCCCACATTTCGAAAATTAAACAATAAGGCATTAATAAGAAGAGAGGGTTGTCAGATGATAGAGGAACACCACCATCCACTATGCAAGGGACAAGCCATTCAATAGACAATTTTTGGGTTACAATTAAATGGTGTAATATTCTTGAATGCTTCATGATGACCAATAGCTAATGGGACCTTGTCCCAATTGCAACTAGCACCTTCTCTACTCTCATTGCACAATAATGGACTTGTTGCATAAAGTGATCCTTCATTGTACATAATATCCTACCACAAGCTCACTAAATGAGTGCACATGCCTTATGATGGCAAATAGCTTGTGTCAAGTCATATGAGCAGTCCACATGGATTTTGGACCCCTATGTTGGTATTGATTGCATCAAATTCAACATGGAAGGCATCATAGTATAGATTGATGATAGAGCTTAGAGTTAATTAAAATATCATCTTTTTTCCCTTTCATAGCTTCATTAGAAAAGAAGTTTGCTTGGGTATTGTTTCCATCCAAAACATTGATGAAGTCATAGAGGGGATAAAAAACATACCAACTTAGATTTGATGAAAATTTCAACTAAGTTTGGAATTCCCCAGGTTTTCTGAGGGTGGCGGTTAGTCCACATAGTTGATTCCCAATGAGGTGAGTGTTATAATTAATCCAACTGCCCCGACCTTGACCCCAACCCATTTTAAGATTTTATGTCGCACCAAACCCTAACCGTTATTTTAAAATAGTTGTTAATCCAAATAATTGATTCTCAATAAAATCGTTATGACAATAACTTCAACACTACTCCCATATCAATATTCTTATTTTTAATAAATTAAAAGAAAATAAAACTGACCATAACTTCAACACTACTATCCTATCAATATTCTTACTTTCGGTTGGATTAAAAAAAAAAAAAAAAAAAAAAACAAGGAAAAAAAGAGAAGAAAAAGAAAACATGTTGTGGGATATTAATTATGATCATTTATTTGATTAAAGAAAAAAGAGATAAGAGAGAAAAGCATGACGTGGGGCCATTTTATAAAATATCATTTCTGCTTTCATATTTTCGCTGAAAATATCCGCGCAATAGTCTCGCCCTCCGCGTATCCACATCAGTGAATTAAATATCAAAGCAAAGAGTTTACGCAAGGGAGGCGTCCCAATATTCATAATCTACATCATCATGTGCAACGACTTATTCAAAAGCTGAGATCAAGGCGGGCCACAACCATCCACGTCTGTCAAAAAGTGACAAATAAAACAGTGAAACAAACAGAATCTCCTGAAACTTCACCCCTACTCCCACCAATACACTTCACTTCAATAGTATATATGGCATCCAATGTGTCGGCGAATCTTCACAACAATACTCTCTTTAATCCCGACGTGGCCCCAACATCCCGCTGCACAGATCATGTCCTAAAATAGCAAATCTGAATAGGATTTCGTTGCAGGTAATGATCAATAAAATCCAACAAAAAAAAAAGTGAACCCTTTGGACTGGCAGCATGTCCTCTCATCAAGGTACCCAAATCATGGCTCCAACGACCCAACTGTTGCGATCCGCGGAGGCATTAACAATGCCCAGAGTAATTAACGCATCTCTTCCACTTGTGTCCTTATTGTTCCATTCTCAATGTCTCTGTTACGTGCAGATAGTGGAACTGGACAGTCTAGGAGATGCTAGTGTTTGTTATTATTAATTTTCTTGTTACAAGTTCAGGTGATTGCTGTTAATGCTAATATGAGTTGCGAAGAGTGCTCTCCAAAATTGACAGTATGTTTCTTCATGACACTCTACACTTCAATGAATTATGGCAATGGCAATGAAAATTATTAGTGTTGCAGTGGACATTCATAAATATTTATGTCTTATGTTCTGGTTGGTTGGATTGTTGTCGTTAATGGTTTTTGGTATTTAGTTAGTTTCACTGTTACAGATTTCTTCGAATGAGATGCACTAATTTAGTTTAAGACTACTGGTAAATTAAGCATACCGTCACAATTATGTGAAACAACCCTGGATTTTTATTTATTTGAGAATGCCTGCTCTGTTTTTTTCTTTGCCAGTTTGCTGAAAGTTGTTTATGGCGTGGTGATGGGCAGCTTCGCTTGACTATGTGGTAGAAGTGACGCAGAAGAAGGTAACAGCTAGAGGGCGTGTGGATCCCGAGAAGAGGATGCAACGAATTACATTAATGGGTAACGACAAGAAGAGGAAAACCATCCATGAATTTGAGGGAGTGGGAAGCGAAGGATACTGTTCTGATGATTACATAGAGCAGCATGAGTACTGCAACAACAGGCGGAAGCTGCTGAAATCAAGGGATTGTAGTCTAATGATCAAATGGGCCTGTTGTTTTCGCTGTGCTTCGTCTCAGAGGAAGCTTTTGTAATCAGTGAAAATAAAGCTCTGCCATTTTGTGCCCTGTGGAGGCAGTGCTGATCTGTTGGTGTGCCTGAGGAAGTTAGTGGGCCCTTTTCAGGTTGTTTGTCCTTCTCGAATCGAAATCCCCCGAGATTCGGAACCCCGAAAATCTGCGGCTTCTTGCAAGGCGTTTGTCCCAATGCTAAATGAACTACTTTAGAGGCCACTTAAAAATGGAATAGTCTAACAAGGCAGAGGAATTGCCCGGTTTCCGTTTCCATCGGGAAAAACATCCGGCTCTGGCAATCGACAATTCCTCCACCCTTCGCCAACTCCACTACCGTCCACCACCCTTCCACATTAATTGCAATTGGGATCTGCTCTGACAGATTTGGATCCGGATCTCCTGACCCACCTTGATCACATCTTGCTGCGGCGCTACAGGATGTTCCGAGTTGGTGGCCGGTATTCAAATTTCTCAAAACCGTGCGCCTCAACTCCCTCTGCATTTGCCATCAGAACTCAGAAATCAGACCTCTTTGCATAGTAAACGTAGTCATTCACACTTGCCATTATAGGAGCAACCAGAAATTCTGCTATCACCAGCTGACCACCTTAAGATCTTCAGGTCGCTTTCGTCATAAACATTACAAGAACGCAAAAGAGCAAAAGAAGAAGAAGAAGAACATAAAGTCCAATCAGGTCTTCTATTGTCATCAGGAACAGGTTATGGCTGGTTTAATATGGCCTTTCATGTTACAGCTCATTATATTTCCTTAATATAATATACATGTTGATTTTCTCTCTGAAAAAAAAAAAGTCCAATCAGGTCTGTGAATCCATTGTATAGTTTTTAATAAATTCTAACAATGAAGATCAGTAAATGTGAAATTGCAATCATCTAGTTACTGCTGAGAATACAGGGGACGAAACTGTGTTCCATAAATATGTAATTGCAATGCCACAATTTCTCCAATCCATCACACCATTGAGAAAGGTTATGAAAATGGCAACACAACAGAAAAACAAGATCTCATCAAAACTATGCAAATCTTTTGTACAGTGGTGTTCCCATATATATTCTACTGAACTACTAGAGACTAGATGTTTGTAGGCCAATACCACTTGCTGGCATTGAACATAGAAAACTCTATGGGAACATAGCAGAATTGCTTACATAAATACATAAACATACGCGTCCACCCATGCTTACAATTAACTGTGAGAATGAAAATTCTAGAAAACATTGCACATAGAAGTGGACGAGAGGGTTAAAATGGCACCTCCTATGTTTGAGACAGAAGAAGTGAATATGTCCATCAACTCTAAAACCAAAACAAGGTCTCATGACGATGTATCCTAACCATCCTATTCACAGAGGTGACCGCTCAGAGCTTTACACCTAATATGATCTGCTCTTTTTGTTTGTCCCTGCAAGTTTACCCACATTTTTGGGGGCGACAGGATCTATGGATTTGGAATGTTTTTTGTATTTGCCGATGTTATTTTTTATCATGCCCAACTTAAACATATACCCTTGAATCCTCACTCTATTATCCCCTGCCCATCCTATATTTACAATGTTGAGAATCTGCCAAAATGCTTGTGATTTTGTATTTGAGCTGGTGAAGTTCGGGGCTCATACATAAGTCCATGCTTTGGGCACCCGTGACTCTTAGACACCCTTTTTCTCACCAGGATGTGGGAGGTTTGCATTGTCTACTGAAAAATTTCAATGATCATAGTCTAGCTACTTACAATTTTTGCTAACAGTGGCCAATATCTGTCTATATAAAGCCTTCACTGTAATTTAGTTTGTCTAGCAATGCATTTTAGTTGCTTTACACTACATTAAGTTGCAGTTTCGTTGTTTTCTTATCTATTGAAGCTGAGGCATTTTAATTTTTTATGAGCGCATTAAGAGATTTTCCCTTTTTTAATCTGCACGACTTCCTAATTTGAAGATGCTAATGCTCTTAACTACTCTTATCAAAACTTGCTGCTATTTTCTACCTACTTATTTTATGTTTTGATGTACTTTTGATATGCTGAATGTAAGTTGATACAATTGATTTCCTTTTAGATGATAAATCTAATGATTGCTAACATGGCAACCTATCCCATATTCTACATTTGAGTCTTTTGATCTGAAAATAGGACTTAAAGCTCATGTTTTGGGAGCCTATGCTAAGTTCAAATGTTCTTGATTTTGGTGTTAAACGTGCTTTGTTAAGAAGGGAAATAATAGCACGTCTGCTGTCGGGTGGGCACTGGACCAACTTATGTCTCCAAACCAAACTCTGATTCTCTTACATGTCAGGGCACCCATTCTCACCATTCCAATGCCATGTATGAATCCTTACTTATGTTTTAATGTACCTTACATGTTTGGTTGGTATTTCTACTAGGAATAGTTCATGTTTTTGGGTCGTTTTTTCATTCGGAACCAATGCTTTGAGTCAACATCTTAGCTAATTAGACGAGACAAGGAAATATGTTATGACCCACAATTGCTTTTTCTCTCATTTTCCTGATATGGAATAAGTTTCTTGTGCATGTCTGTCTTCTCATCCAATCATTGATTGTATGTACATCAACAACTTAATATTTCACTCATTTACAGGGTTGGTTCAATGGTTGGATTCAATTTTCTCTTCTCATCCACCTTAGGGAAAACCTCTTGTCTCAACATTTTCCATTTTACGAAAGAAAATATAAGGCCCAACACGAAAAGGGTGCTTCCTATTGTGATCCCAACAATCACCCCAGTGCTCAATAGATGAGGTTGTTGTCTTGCACTGAGCTTGCATTTTTGGCCCATTAGATTTCCACATACAACCTTGTTTCTAAGAAATGAAGAAGCAGTAAAATTACTACATCCACCACCCTCAGGAAGAGCTCCTTCCAGTAGATTATCTGAGAGATTGAAGAAGTTGAGATCCATAAGATCGCACAATTCATTGGGGACTGATCCTAAGAGAAAATTATCATAAATGTCCAAGTATATGAGTTGTGAAAGACTACCAAGCTCTAGAACTATGGTACCTGTAAATTCATTGGTGTGAAGATCCAAGTAGGTTAGACAAGAGAGATTGGCAAGAGATCTTGGAATTCTCCACTAAATGAATTTAAACTTAGATTCAGTGTCCCGATCTGATGCCAGATTGTGCCCTTTGAAAGCAAGCTAGCAATGCCACAAGATACCCTGTTTTGGTGTACATATAGACCAACAATGTTGACCAAATTTGCAAGAGTAGTTGGCAATGAGACATATAGCTTAAACTTATAGCTTAAAAACATTAACATTCTAAATTCTCAAAATAGAGTACATACCAGAGTGTACATTAATTTCAAATTTAGTTAGAATGTTGCAAACAAATAATTCTAAATCAAGAAAATTCATAGCTTAAAAACATTAACACTCTAAATTCTCAAAAAAGGGTACACACAAGATTGAACATTAATTTCAATTTTAGTTAGAATGTTGCAAACAAATAATTCTAAATCAAGTTCTTGGTTTTCCTTGCTTTAAGAAAAATCATTAACATTTTAAAATCTCAAAACATAGTACATACTAGATTGAACATTAATTTCAATTTTATTTAGAATGTTGCAAAGAAAGAATTTCGTGTTGAACTTGAATGCCCAGAAGCAGCTTAGGTGAACTTGACTGCCCAGAACCCTCAAGGGGCAATGCACTAAACACATGCATTTTTGCTTACCTACGTTGCCTTGAAAAGATTTGAATTCTTCCATTGAAATCACCCCGGATTTGCACCTGGCCCAAAATACTTATTTATACCTCCGAGGAATTAAACCTTGGTGGATTGCCTGACTCGCCACTATCTTTACCACTAAACCAACATTCCATCCTCATCAACAAATAAGTTCCCATCTTAAATTCAATTTATTGTGATAAAGATGGTGGTTTCTGCAGCTAATATATTCTCTGATTCGGGTCCATTTTTCACACTTTGCTGTGATTCCCTCCTTTCCCTTTTTCCTAATATTTTCCAAACTTTTTTGAGCTGCTCTCTCAGACCAATTTATGTACTTTTTTAGGACTCTCCTATTTTTCTCGAAAAAGTTGGCACCCTACTTAGAGGGACGAAATTGTCATTCTTTCAAAGAGTACATGCTATGTCAACATTATTTAAAATAGCCTTCCTCTTACTTACCCACGTAAATAGGGAAAATGCATTTGATCTAAATCCTACATCTAGCGCCATCTTTGACTTTCTCAAGCAAATGAGATGGGTTCAATATTGAATAGCTATAAAAATGAAATTTCATTGCCTTTTCTTTGTTCTAGCACATCTCTTTTGCCACAAGTAGTGGAATGTGACCATAATAATTGCCTGCTATAAATTTCACATATATTATGGCAGCACCAAGAATCTTTGAGGAAAGACTACTAGTAGAGTTGTGATGTAAACATACATTGTAGAAAGGCCTTTCATTCAAGTCTAGTCCTGCTTAGCAAATGTCACCCTCCAAAAACATGGCCAACATTTATTGGATTGCATCTGTTCATGCTGTCAAAGGAATCTTTCCTTTTAGGAACGCCATGTTCAAAGTGAATGAGGCAAGAAGTTGCATCTTAAAGGAAAGGCTTACATCCCAAATACCCTGCATCCTTTTGTGCTATTTATTTTTGCCATTATTGAGTGATTGATATTTCAGATGTAAAAAAAAGTATAAAAGAGGTTTTATATTTATATATATGTTGGATAACTTTCTAAAATTGAAAGTTTAGTTCTGATTTCCTTGCATATCGTTTGATCAGATTAGTTCAAAATGGGCAAGCGAAACAAATGGCAATATATCATGGATCTTGAGGTGCAAGACCTCAAAGGCAAAATAGCGTTCTCTAGTAAAGACTTGGTTTGGACGGAAATAAATAGAAAAAACAATAGTATTGATCGAGTTGTCGTAATCCCATTACGATGAGTTGCTGACTTTATCAAAGAAGAAGAAGAAAATCCTATTGCTACATGTAAATTCATATGAAAAAACAAAAAAAAGAACCAAAACAAAGAGCTATCGCTGCATTGCAATATGGAATGTGAGTATTTAAAAAATGTATTGTTTAGATCTCTTGAAACCACATTTATCTTTCTTTGTATGTACTAACATTTTAAATTTTTGGTGTAGTTATCATTATTCATTTGGCCCAGAGGATAAAAGAGGAGATCCTCCAGCTAAACGAAGGACCTCATTTGTGCATAAAAGGGGTTGCTAATGCCACTTTATTGTGAAAGTTATGCATGAAACTCTTGATAGAGCAATACTAATTTTCAATATGTATGAACATGAAGATGGGGAAGGTTGGGCTTGTCATGGTCAACGTGACACTTCAGGTGAGACCAGGACCTTGCATAGGCCAAAGCTTTCAAGGGACGTTGTTGCATATGTAGAGAGTTGTTTCTTTTTGGGAGTGCCTATTAATGTAGTGTTTAGAACCCACATTAAGAGAGATGTTGACATTCATGTGGTAGCTTGAGATAGAGATTTCTTCTTATGCAGGAAAGATATTGTAAATATCTATAATAGGTTGGTAAAGAGAAATTATCAACTTCACAAAAATGATGAAATGAGTGTAAACCTTTAGTATCAAAAGCATCAGGAAGAGTTTTTCTTTTACCAAAATCCCAATGGTGTGGAGATCCCTTTTATAATAGGGATTCAAGCAAAATGGATGTTGGAGACAATGGTCAAGCTATCACACAATAGCTTAATAGCCATGGATTCAACTTTTAATACAAATACGTACAGGGTAATTCAGATGCCAATGATTAATTGAATATATTTATTTAAGTTGTATACATTCAGAATGATTAATAACTTGTACTTGACTTTATGCAATGTTGAATATGACAGTATCAATTGTATACACTCACGGCATTTGATGAACAACAAAGCAGGGTGCCAGTTGTATGGGTCGTGGCATCACGAAACACATCAGATGATATTGCAATATGGCAGGAGCAACTCATGCGCAAGTGTTTCCAAACCCATTCTGATTGGAAAGTCAATGCTTTCATGGTTGATGATGCATTGGCTGAAATTAATGCCTTGAGGTAATTTTAACATTGTCATGATAAAACTAAACTTGCATTTTTTCTAAAAATAGCTCACTAAAATGCATTGAATATGGCAGGTGGATCACAGGTTGTGATGTGATCTTATGCGTTTGGCATGTATGGAGGGTTTGGTTAAAAAATGTTAATTGGTTGGCCACTAGTTCCATAAAAGCCAATGAGATGTTCAGTGAGTTAGGTTTCATCATGAAACACACTCTCAATTATGAAGTGGAGGATGCAATTAATTATTTTTTTTTATCAAATTTGCACATGAAGAGAAATTCTTATACTATTTCCACAAGAATTGGGTCATCGGAGATAAGATTCGTAAGTAAACAATTTTTTCGTAATATATGCATTTTTTTCTTCTATAAAGGTGATATAGCGAGACTGACATGGTTCTATTTGCAATTAGGTATGTGGGTGAAAGGTTGTCGGGAGTTTCCTCATGCAAATCAGGAGACCAATAATGATGTTGAGTCATATCGCTATTACCTAAAAACAATATTTATATCTGATAGAAGGAAAAAATGTGCCTGGAGGATGGCTTGGTTATTGCATATGCTACTAACAATAGTTGAAACTTGTTATTGATTCAAGGAAATCTTAAAAGAAGAAGGATTTCTAAACAACTACAAGAAAGAAAAACAACTAGAATCATCAATAGAATGAGCAAGAAAAATTCTGGATACTGATTGTTGTCCTCATGAGAGCATAACCCATGCTTATTAGGTGAGAAGTCAAATAGATCGAGGTAAAAAATACCTTGTCACCTGGTATCGTATGGATTTTATAACGTGTGAATGTCCATGGTCTATTCGTGGAAACATTTGCAAGCATGCCATAAAGGTTAATTGGTTGTATTTCCACTAGGATAATTCGAATCTATTGTTTCATTAGCATGCAGAGGATAACATATGCAATGACCCACCTGAGATCAATATAGAGCCTCAAAACCATGATGTAGATGTCAATGCTATTCTTATGGCCACAAAGACAAGGGAGGAGTTGTTTAGCTATACACATCTCATTTTATATAACCCTCCTACTACTTTGACGAAGACAAACTAGTTGACTGGTATGTTTAAAAAAATGTTGGATGAAGCCAATAATTTGCATGTTACTGATTTTGACTTCACACCTGGGTTGGGTTCTTTTGATCCATCTTTGAAGAGGAAGAAGAGTTTCCTTAGCCCAACAAACAAAAGAAGAAGCAATAGAAAAACAATGGTTTGGAAATTGATTTAAATGTTGATCCATCAGAATATGAACCATTTGAGTTTCAATACCTCAATAAGCGAGGACGTCATCGATCAAATAATGTCTTGTCTATAGTTCCAGGTTAGTTTCATGTGTTGAATAGAGTCATGGTTTTGAATTTAAGTATTTAATCATTACCATTTTTTAACATGTGGTATGTTTATTTTATATCAATGCGACAATCTCCAACCATGGCGATAACCTAAGACGAAAGGGAGATGCAAGATCATCCAACCTTACCTGCCATGCCAGGTACATTTGACACTCTTTCATTGTGTGTGCACATATACATTGATGCTCTAGCAAATTTTTTTGCGATAGTATTTGACACTTTGCTAACTAACTATAGAACAAATGGAGAAGCATCATCTTCTACCATGACTGATCATCCATGGAAGAGCTTCAACTCTAGTGGGAATCAATGAGGTATGCACAAAGAATAGATAAGCTAGGATTTCATGGCCTCGTCAGGTGGGTTTCCCTTTTTCATATCATAAGTCTATTTATGTTTTCCTATTGTTATGTTGTTATGAAAATACCCTTTTCATAATCTGTTCATGGTCACTGAAAAATTAGGATTTCCAAATGTGATCATTGTCAATGCTTATGTTTCTTCCCATGCATTGCTCACTGAAACAAAGTTCAATCCTCAACACCTTTCCCCCACTAAGGTGTTAACTGTATTTCCTATGCCAAAGTCATGGGATTTACATGCCTTTTTATGCATGTTCATGGTTGAGGAGAAAGACCATCATATGGGTTCATTGCCCATGCTTGTACTTTTTCCCTATCCATCATGCTAGCTGTCAAATAGAGTCTCTTTACTTATTTATATTCATGCAACATGTTTGATTTTTATATTTTACATCTTTCTAAAGTTATGGTTAGATGGTCAAAGGCCAGTGAGGTTTGAACCTTATCATTGCGTTTTTTGTTGTTGGATTTTTTATTCCCTGCCTTTAGTTAGAGATCTCGTTGGATTTTCATGACTTCATCGAGCTGATTTTGCCTTCATGGAATAATATATGATAGCGTAGTAGATTGTTATGTTATTTTGAACATGCCCTCTTCATGATTTGTTGATGTTCATTGAACGATGTTCTATCCTTTTATGCCTATGATAATATGTGAACTGTCCTATTGCCCAAATCAAGGTTGGTTGTTATCTTTAAGTTGTGTGCTCGGTGAAAGTGTTTATTTTGATCTTGTGTGCTCATGTATATATGCGTGTTGAAGTTCCTGGTCACATATAGTTTATGGTCTTCTAGAATAATACAAGTGTTGATTAATTTTCAAAATTTTAACGTGGACGCTCTTTTTTTCAGGTTGTTCTATAGTTCTGCTTCCAACCAAGATTGTCCATGCATTGAACCTCAATGTGGAATACATAAATTCTTAGCCAAGCACACAATGTGGCCTTTTTCCAAGCACACAATTCTCATCCAAGCACACAATGTTTATCTATACAAATATGTTTTGTTGTAAAACGCATCATGGAAGTGATGGTCATGGTTGAAGGCTTGTATTTTATCTAGTCCATGGTTTTCCAACTTCCAGTTGTACAGTAAGTGAAAATGTTGTGCCCTTTTAGGAAAATGGGGCCCTCATAAAATGGGGACCTCATAAACAAATGGGGGAGACACCCTTGCTACCTTTTGTATAAGCATCATTACATGAAATGATGTTGCAAAAGCACCAGGGAAGTATTATTCAATAATGTGGCAGTTTCCACGGTCTTGAGGAAACAATTCTATCATTTTGTAATCAATTGAATATAATGAGATCCATTGCACTGAATTTCTTTCTAGCAATCTGTTATATTTCCAAACTTTTTAAGTTCAACTCCACTCCATTTTGATATCTTCATTTTTATGTTAGTAAAGCGGATCCATTGCAATCACTATACTTATCATTCCAATGGTAGCCCCTTGAAATGATTAATTAACCAATTTAAACTAATAAGGAAGATCCTTCCAAGTGTCCACTCTATTCCATCTATGTTCCTCAGACATGCCAATGAAAACACTGATTCATTCTTTGAAATCTGCTCCCTTCACCATATTTCCGCTTTTGAACCAATCTGCTAAGGAAGTGATTTCTGGTAAATCTTTAACATAGAAAGTGCCCCATAACCATATCCATACAATGTTTGGGTCCATAAACAGATTGCATTTTGTGTGAAGGTGCAGAAACATTTAAAGAGGCAGATCAAGTAATAGGCATCTTATAGTCGTTGTATGTATTCATGCTTGTTTTAAATTAATAGCGTTTTCCAGACTTAGAAAGAAACTTATATGGTAGCTTTTATAAAATTAGAAGTGCTTTTATCAGTTCTGTTTTAGGCACATATCTATCTTAGTTGAAATCACAAGCTTGTTGGGTAATCTCTGTACAAATGAAGTGCCCTGGGGTTTTTTAGGGTGTTGAATTCATATATACAGTAAAAAAAACTAGTTTAAATAACACAAATCAAGTTTTCAGCTCATCATATTTTGGCAACAGAAATTCTGAAAAATCGCACTAAAAACAACTTCGTCATTATGTACATCAGCAAACCACTTGTGATTCTGGAAAATCGTGAACCACCTCCAACACTTCCTTTGGTGGTTTCTGGAAATGAAGAGGGGTACCAGTAGGATAAATTGTAGTCGTCGATCTAGAGATGGATGGTTTGGCAACATATGGACATTCATTAGCCCAAAAATGAGAGATTGATACATTGTGTCTAATAAGATGACAATTATGGTTATGGATGGAAGGCAGAGACAATTTTCAAGGGTGCAACAATTTCATAATATTATCTAATACACAAGGTAAAGGTGGCAATTCCTTGCAAGAAATCGATTTTCTCTATGAGAAATCAACCAAGGGTTTGTTTCCATCCTATTTCTTCCTAGATCATTGAGAGTTATTTGTTCTCTACATAACTAAATAGGGTTGTTTTGATATTTTTTGATGAGGATGATGATCCCAAACATGAAATTTCAACCAATTGTATGTAATGAAATATAGGACAATTCCAGTTGCTCATTACATGGGAGGTCTCTGTACACTACATTTTGGATCTATACAAAATTCATATACATAATTCAAAATTGTTAAAGGACATCATGTCAATAATTCAATTTTTTTCCAAGGACGCAAATTTACTCTAGGGTTTGATGTTAATTACTAAATATTTTGTCTAGGTATGGTGATTTCATTAAAGAAAATGACTTGGGGAAATCACAGTCCAGTTATGGTCACGTTGATGATTGTTGATCATATGCTTTTAAAAAAAAGATAGACTTGTATTCCAGATAAGGAGATATTCAAGAGTATAAATCTGCAAGACCAAGGTCTAATTCAAGGTAAGAGTGATGGTAGAAATTGCTCTACAGATTATGTCAACTTTGAAGGAAGGTGAATATACAGTTGTGAAGCTTAGACTAGCACTAGATTCTATAACTAATTTTCATGCAAACTTTTCCTTAGCTAGAATGAAGATTATACCAAGCGCTTCAAAGTCAAGTTCAATGAAAGATGTTGGACAAAAAGCATTGAATTTTATCAAGATCTTATCTTTCCATTTTGGACCTGAACTGGCATATGATGCTTATGATAGGAAAAATGAGTTCTCCATTGATAAAAATGAAAGATTTTACTAGGTGAGCTCAAAGGTTCATGTTTTGATTCTCTAATCTTAATTCAAACTTGTTCGAATAGATAATTTCCACCCTCTGAGGTTGAAAATATGTTGAACAAGGCAATTGGAAGCTTGCCACCATGCTCAACTACAAGTATTATTATCTACATAGAAATTACATATCAAAATATTTGAGAAAGGGAAAAAGGTTGGCCTTTTATTATCACAATGAGGAGCTAGCAATTTTGTTTGGATTTATATATAACATGTATGTACACCCCCATAATTAGTGTGTGGTGAGTGTCACATGTTAGTGAAGATAATCTCCAAGATAGAGTATATTCCCAGGAAAGTTGAATTGGTTTTAGTTGATGACACAAACAGGCTAAGGGCGGTAGAACTCCATCACTGGACATTGATGAAGCCAAAGAGTATGCATTTCTCATGATACCCTTTAAATGCTTTTATTTTAGGGGATGGCTTCTTTCTCTTCATTTTTTCAAACACCTGCAAAGTTTTCAAATCAAAAGGAAGAAGGTGAAGCTTGTACATTATGGTTCTTAGATTCACCTTGTTGTATCTTCTAATTACAATATTTAGAAAAAAATAGGCTAGGACCACGAATTAATTTATACATGTCTAGCATCATTGTACCTAGCATTGGATCCTATAATCTTGTACAATTCTATTTTTTCTACCATTAATTAAGAGACAAACCCGTGTACCTAAGGATACCTTATCACTGCTACACTCAAATTGAAATAGAAAATTCCATTCGAAATTTATACACAGGTCCTAAACAGGTTGAAGTTGGAACATTTGCTTGCTTATAGAATAACTAGCTATTTTGAATTCAGATTACTGTGGATGGATACATTTATTGGTTACATATTTTGACATTAGAGGGGTCAAACTCCTTTAAATCATTCTAGATTCTAGATGATCTATTCAGTTCTATGGTTAAACAAGTCCCATAGTCACACTAATTCTTGGTGTTAATGCTCCTTTGTGGCGGGTCTAAAACTTGCAAACTCTAGATCCCACACTTCTATCAGTTGAGCGACAATATTGGTTCGAACACAAGACTCTAACCCACAATCCACATCTACTGAAGCAGCCTGCAGTTTTTTGTGGCTTCCATACTTTGGTGAATTATGGACTTCCCAATGCAATTTCAGTTTGTTGTCTTTGGTCATAATTGAAGACTCAATCCTTTGGGCTCTCTTGCTAATTATTATATATAAGCAATATGAATCAAGGGAACAAACAAATGTTCTTCGCCTTTCTTTCCAAAAGCAACAATTTTGATAGCTATAAGAGCACAAACACTTTTAGGTGTTGTCTTAAGGGGATGTATGCAATGAAAATCGTCACTACATAAGCATCACTTGCAAAGAAGTGGACAGCGGATTCAATGCCATAAATGAATGGTTGCAACAGTAAAATAATCACTGATGGGAAATGAATATTGTTTACAATTAGGTGTAGTGTGGTGAAGTAGGGGTTTAATTATTCATGCTCGTTAAATACTAATGTCTAGAAACACAATATCACAACAAATGTTGCAATTAGAATAATAGTAGTTGGACAACGAGCAAAAATGGTAGGCAAAGACTACTCAATACACAGAGAGAGGGCAAAAGATAAAGTGTCTAGATAACAATCAAGAGTACCCAATGTTTAAAATTTAAAACTAACTAAGAATAACATGACAATGGACATGAAAATCAATATACTTGTGTGAAAGTTAAGATGTAGCAGGACTAAATTTTGAGAAGGTTTGGAGTTATCCCCATTTGCTATAAAAAATAATCAATTTTTCTCATATATGCATTCTCCAACCCCACTCTAATTTCCCGAGAATTGAATGGAATAGATTTCTGCATACAAAAACTAAACATGGATGACACCAACAACTCTCTAGGAAAGGCATGATGTTCAACCAGCTGGAAGGATGGTAAAAACTAGTTAAAAATTAGATATCTAGAAACCCAATTGAAAATAAAAGATGAAAGGTAGGTGGCAATCACTTTAAACTTTATATTACAATCATGTTAGCTTTGGACATATCAACAACTAAGACAAATATTAGTGGCCAAATAAGCATGAAACATGAATGTTATTATTAGCAACATATAATATTTTTGTATATTGTCTTTTCATAATGGTAAGGTGGCTAGTGTCCAATTGCTCCAAAATAAGATAAATAGAGAATAAAAAAGAAATATTTTTGACAGCTGACATGATGTACCTTGTCAACTCTAGTTTGAGTGCTCTACTACCCCTTTAAAAGGATTCAACTACAAACCTTTTCAAAATTACTATAAGAGAAGGAATATTGCCCAATTCTATGGACTCTGCTATGACATCTTAAACCTTATGTTGTGTACATATTCGCTTTGTCAGTGTGAACGATGTTTGTGTACATCTCTGAGAAATAATATGTATCAAGAGGAATAGCCCTAGATTAACAAGAGAATGACTAAAAAGAGTGATGCACGACAAATTTTCATACTGCTTTTATCAATAGTAGAATAGTGCGCCTCTTATATAGTGAAGTAGGCTAATTTATATGTTATGAAACTAGCTCACAAAAAGATAGAAAAGATAGATGAACGCCTTAGAAATAAGCCTCTTCGAGGGGGCAACCTCCTTTACATTATACAAATGAATAATTCTTGGATGATACAAATGAAAAGACCTCCTTTCTATATATAGGAGTCTAAGGGGTCATAATATAATCAGAGCCGACATAACAATAATAATGTAAGGGCACAATAATAACAATAGTGGGCTTCTATGGGGCACAATTAGTAACAATAGGGGACTACATGGGTACAACAATATAATAAGGGGGTTGTACTAATAACAATAAGGGGTTACACTAGTAGTATAGAGACCTAACATTCCCCTCTCCTTCAAAAAGTGTTGTCCTCAATGCTTCAGTAGTTCTTGGTGTTTCTGTATAAAATTATTGTCCTCCCAATTGGAATCTTCAGCGGGTAAGTTCTTAAACTTTATGAGATACTCTGAAGTTGATCAATTTCATAGTTGTCGGTTCTTGTTTATGTGATTGCTCTAGGTTCCAATATGATTATTCCTTCCTCTTCAAGTTCTGGCAATATTGTTTGAATTGGGATCTTCTACAACTTTTGGATGTGTGGCCACACTTCTTCATCCTTCTTCCATTCATCCCTTACTTCGTTATGAAACAAAACTTCTAAACTGCCTACGTACTACCACCCAAAACTTGTGGAAACCCAGAAACACCTCATAAATTTCTTGGTAACTTCCAAATGCCCATGAGGTGTATGGAACTCATACGAAGTCTGAAAATTTTTAATCTGAAGAAAATAGGGACAAATTAACCTTTAATTCATTGCTAAGCATGCCATTCTCACTTTCTAGCAAGATAATATGCTTTTACGACATTTCATTACAAGAAACAAAAGTTGTACAAGACATTATTTATTTAAGATTACTCATGTTTCGAGGTTTATAACCTATAAATTTATATCCATCTTTACTATTACTAATCATTGCAAGCATTTGCATGACTGATTTCATTACTCGAAACATCATATGTGAAATGGTAAACCCTGTTGTCATATGCTAATCATTCGTTTACTCATCATATGTCTGGCATTACAGTTTGGAGATAAGCAAAGGCAGCAAGAGTCTGGTTTTAGGGAAGAAGCTTGTATTTGTCTGGTTTGCAACACACCTTTTGTGAAATCAGAATTTGATTTATCTTTTTTTTTCCAGAAAACACAGAAACAGGTGAAATGTAAGAAAGTGACCCTGAAAATATATAACTCATGTTGTCTCAATCACAAACTGGATTAATTTGTCAATGTAAGTACTATTATGATGAAGCTAATGCTATGTATTATTCAAAACATCCATAAATTTGTCTCCCATACAAAAAATCGTAATCACTGCATGTTGGGGAAAAATAAAACATTAACATGCTCTTCTTTAGTGAAAGAACCATGCTATGATAGATCTAAGAAAAATGATAACAATAACCCATTGGCACACTGGGGATCTATATTGATGGTGATAAATGATTTCTGTTGCAGTGGATGGTGATCCTATGTCATATTTGACATCTATATATGTGCTTAAAAATGCTCTAAACATTATATCACTGAACATCTTTTTAATGTCTGCAGAGCAATTGATTGTAAAATATTGAAATTGACAACTCCAATTTATTGCTTCCTTATGAACGAGTTTTAAATTATCCTTCTGAACCCGATAGATGCCTTTCATCAGATTACATATCAACTCCGAGTTGGTAAAGACTTCAATATCATTGGCATCATGTTGTTTTGCCTCTTTTAGCCCTTCAACAAGGGCAATGTAATATGCCTCATTGCTTATCGTCATTCCAGGCACTTCTCTCTTTCCATGAAATAAATGATTTGTAGCCATATTGTAAAGGACAAATTTAACAACTGCTCAACCTAGATTTGGAAAGCAGGACACTTCAATGCATAAACGCCACTTTTTCACCATTTTTTACACTTCAAAAACCTGGAAAATAAGATAACAATAAATTCATGTTAAACAAGTAGACAATTATCTATTTCTTAATGCTCAACATGTTTTTTAGTCATATATAATTCAAAAAAGTAGATTTTTTTTTTCACAAATTCAATGTAAGACTGACTGACAAATTTTATTGGAGTATCAGAACCAAATTGAATGCTTTCGATATTGTTAGATATAAGTATCCCTATGACTGTTACAATGTCATATTTCCTACTAGTAGTTATAAGGTGGAGCTAGAAATTCCATTTCAGAGCTTGAGATAATAATTTTCAAAACAGTAAGATTTATTAAGTGCACCAGTCTTCAAAAGTTCCCGTGTGCTCAGAAATATAAATTAGTGCGATATATGTTGTCTGGTGGCGTTATGGGGTATATAGTGCAATTTAAGATAGCCTTACGACACCTTTTGATTATTTGAGTAGTTTCTCTAATTTAGAATTCTTTCTTTGCAACATTCTAACTAAAATTGAAATTAATGTTCAATCTGGTATTGTAACAAAATTAAACAGAAGATAGAATCTCAATAATGGAAAAAATAAATAGCACAAAAGGATGCAGGCTATTTGGGATGCAATCCTTTCCTTTAAGATGTTTCTTCTTGCCTCATTCACTTTGAACATGGTGGTCCTAAAAGGAAAGATTCCTTTGACAACATGAATAGATGCAATCCAATAAATGTTGGCCATGTTTTTTTAGGGTGACCATTTGCTAAGAAGGACTAGACTTGAATGAAAGGCCTTTCTACAATGTATGTTTACATCACAAATATACTAGTAGTTTGTCCTCAAAGATTCTCGGTGCTGCCATAATATATGTGAAATTTATAGCAAGTAATCATTATGGTCACATTCCACTATCTGTGGCAAAAGGGATGTGCTAGAACAAAGAAAAGGCAATGAAATTTCATCTTTTATAACTATTCAATATTGAACTCATCTCATTTCCTTAAGAAATTCAAAGATGGTGCTAGATGTAGGATTTAGATCACATGCATTTTCCCTAATTACGTGGGTAAGTAAGCGGAAGGCTATTTCAAATAATGTTGACATAGCATGTACTCTCTGAAAGAATGACAATTTCGTCCCTCTAAGTAGAGTGCCAACTTTTTCGAGAAAAATGGGAGAGTCCTAAAAAAGTACATAAATTGGTCCGAGAGAGCAGCTCAGAAAAGTTTGGAAAATATTAGGAAAAAGGGAAAGGAGGGAAACATAACCAAGTGTGAAAAATGGACCTGAATCACATAACAGATTAGCTGCAGAAACCACCATCTTTATCACAACAAATTGAATTTAAGATGGGAACTTATTTGTTGATGAGGATGGAATGATGGTTCAGTGGCAATGATAGTGGCGAGTCAGACCATCCACCAAAGTTTAATTCCTTGGAGGTATAAATAAGTATTTTGAGAATTTAGAATGTTAATGATTTTTCCTAAAGCAAGGAAAACCAAGAACTTGATTTAGAATTATTTCTTTGCAACATTTTAACTAAAATAGAAATTAATGTTCAATCTGGTATGCACTCTGTTTTGAGAATTTAGAGTGTTAATGTTTTTAAGCTATGAATTTTCTTGATTTAGAATTATTTCTTTGCAACATTCTAACTAAAATTGAAATTAATGTTCAATCTGGTATGTACTATGTTTTGAGAATTTAGAATGTTAATGTTTTTAAGCTATATGTCTCATTGCCAACTACTCTTGCAAATTTGGTCAACATTGTTGGTCTATATGTACAACAAAACATGTTATCTTGTGGCATTTCTAGCTTGCTTTCAAAGAGAACAGTCTGGCATCAGATCAGGACACTAAATCTGAGTTTAAATTCATTTAATGGAGAATTCCAAGATCTCTTGCCAATCTCTCTTGTCTAACCTACTTGGATCTTCACACCAATGAATTTACAGGTACCATAGTTCCAGATTTTGGTAGTAATTCACAACTCATATACTTGGACATTTCTGGTAATTTTCTCTTAGGATCAGTCCCCGATGAATTGTGCGATCTTATGGATCTCAACTTCTTCAATCTCTCGGATAATTTGCTGGAAGGATCTCTTCCTGAGGGTGGTGGCTGTAGTAATTTTACTTCTTCTTCATTTCTTAGAAACAAGGTTGTATGTGGAAATCTAATGGGCCAAAATCCAAGCTCAGTCCAAGACAACAGCCTCATCTATTGAGCACTCGGGTGATTGTTGGGATCACAATAGGGAGCACCCTTTTCGTGCTCGGCCTTATATTTGCTTTGGTAAAATGGAAAATGTTGAGCCAAGAGGTTTTCCCTAAAATGGATGAGAAGAGAAAATTGAATCCAAGCATTGAACCAACCCCTGTAAATGAGTGAAATATTAAATTGTTAATGTACATACAATCAACGATTGGATGAGAAGACACGCATGCACAGGAAACTTATTCCATATCAGGAAAATGAGAGAAAAATCAATTGTGGGTGATAACATATTTCCTTGTCTTGTCAAAGTAGCTGAGATGTTGACTCAGAGCATTGGTTTCGAATGAAAAAACAACCCAAAAACATGAATTGTGCCTAGCAGACATACCAACCAAACATGTAAGGTACAATAAAACATAAGTAAGGATTCATACATGGTGTTGGAATAGTGAGAATGGGCGGCCTGACATGTAAGAGAATCAGAGTTTGGTTTGGAAACATAAGTTGGTCCAGCACCCACCTGACAACAGACGTGCTATTATTTCCCTTCTTAACAAAGCACGTTTAACACCAAAATCAAGAACATTGAACTTGGCAGAGGCTCCCAAAGCATGAGCTTTAAGTCCTCTTTTCAGATCAAAAGATTCAAATGTAGATAAGAAAACAACAAAATTGCAACTCAATGCAGTGTAAAGCAACTAAAATGCATTGCTAGACAGACTAAATTACAGTAAAGGCTTTATATTGACAGATATTGGCCATCGTTAGCAAAAATTGTAAGCAGCCGGACTATTATCATTGAAAAAATTTTAGCAGACAGTGCAGACCTCCCACCCCCTGGTGATAATAAGGGTGTCTAAGAGTCACAGGTGCTCAAAGCATGGACTTGTGTATGAGGCCTGAACTTCACTAGCTCAAGTTCAAAATCATAAGCATTTTGGCAGATTCTCAACATTGTATGTATAAGATGGGCAGGTGATAACAGAGTGAGGATTCAAGGTTATATGTTTAAGTTGGGCATGATAAAAATAACATAGGAAAATACAAAAAACATTCCAGATCCATAGATCTTGTTGCCCCCAAAAATGTGGGTAAATTCACAGGGACAAACAAAAAGAGAAAATCATATTAGGTGTAAAGCTCTGAGTGATCACCTCTGTGAATAGGATGGTTAGGATACATCTTCATGAGACCTAGTTTTGGTTTTAGAATTGATGATCATATTCACTTCTTCTGTCTCAAACATAGGAGGTGCCATTGTAACCCTCTCATCCACTTCTATGTGCAATGTTTTCTAGGATTTTCATTCTCACAATTAATTGTAAGCATGGGTGGATGTGTATGTTTGTGTATTTATGTAAGGCATTCTTCTATGTTCCCATAGAATTTTCTATGTTCAATGCCAACAAGTGGTGTTGGCCTAGAAACATCTAGTCTCTAGTAGTTCTGTAGAATATATATGGGAACAACACAGTACAAAAGATCTGGACAGTTTTGGTGAGCTTGTGTTTTGTTGTTGTGTTGGCATTTTCATAACCTTTCTCAAATGTGTGATGGATTGGGGAACTTGTGGCATTGCAATTGCATATTTATGGAACACAATTATGTCCCCTGTATTCTCAGCAATAACTAGATGACTACAATTTCACATTTATTGATCTTCTTTATAGAATTTATTAAAAACTATACAATGGATTCACAGACCTGATTGGACTTTATCTTCTTCTTCTTCTTTTTTTGCTCTTTTATGTTCTTGTAATGTTTATGATAAAAGCGTCCTGAAGATCTTAAGGTGGTCAGCTGGTGATAGTGGAATTCTTGGTTGCTCCTATAATGACAAGTGTGAATGACCATGTTTACTATGCAAAGAGGTTTGAGTTCTGAGTTTTGATGGAAAATGCAGAGGGAGTTAAGGCACGTGGTTTTGAGAAATTTGAATATCAGCCACCAACTTGGGACAACCCGTAGCGCCGCAGTGAGATGTGACCAAGGTGAGTCAGGAGATCCAGATCTGAATTTGTCAGAGCATATCCCAGCTGCAATTAATGTGGAAGGGTGGTGGATGGTAGCGGAGTTGGCGAAGGGTGGCGAAGGGCGGAGGAATTGTCGATTGCTAGAGCTGGAAGTTTTTCCAGGCGGGAACTGAAACCGGGCAATTCCTCCACCTTGTTAGACTACTCCCTTAAAAATACTTATCCTAGTTGTGCACATAAATTTATTTTAGATGTCACTTGTACTATTAATTACTTCTCTCCAAAAATGTATTTGAAATATAGTCCAACTCTAAACAACTATGGTGATTAGCAAAAATACAGAAACAAATTTTAAAAGAGGTAATCGGGGAGTTATGTTGGTAGTTAATTAAATCCCTTTGCCCATTTTGTGCCTTGTTGGAGTAGTGTTGATTGGTTGATGAGTTGAAAGATCTTCATATTCTAAAACATTTTTAAATCATCGTGGCATAAGATGGATTGGACTTGTTATAAAATATAAATGGTAGTTATTAAGATTCATTTTACTATATCAATTAAAATAATTATACATATTCATAATCATTAGATTTTATAACTTTATAGCTAAGTTTAATAATAAGTGTATAAAATTTTATTATTTATGATTCTTTTTTCCGAAGGATTTATTCTCTACT
>APFE031141162.1:30777-43903 GCA_000404065.3 Pinus taeda
CATATATATGTAACTATATGCATTATCATCTTTGAATGGGGTTTTTGAAGCAGAACACATTGTTGTCATCTCACTAGGTAGTAAGGAGCGGGGAAGTGCCAATGCACCTTCCCAAGACAATAATAATCCTTAACTTCTCTTGCATGAGTTTATATGGAGCATAATCACTCTTTGATGATAGAGGTACATCATTCCACCATTGATTTAATGCTTGATTGAGTGGATATATAATAAATGTTGGGGGAAAATGTAATATTGTCCTCGCCTATGAGACATTTTAGTCTTGATGGGCTTCCCCATCCACATTGGTCATTTCCAGAGGTGGGGGTTCTTTTTTTTTTTTGCATAGTACCACCAACCTACAAACGAGGATAATTGATTGACATCTATAGAAGGCACCAAATTGAGATTTATGACCACTCATTACATGGATTTCTTCTGTTCAGTTGGTTCAATTTGAGATATCAAGATTGGTTTGCTTTATGTCTCTTGTTGTTACAAACTTTTTGCTCCATAAAACCAATGACCCATTATGTTGTTTCCTTTCTACTGTCTTACTGGTTTCACTCGCTAGACTAGATTTTTCCCTCACACTCCCTTCTTTCCCCCTTATACTTGCCCCTTGGGCTTCTCTTGTAACTTGGAACTTCACGAAGTTCTAGGCTCCACCCTCTCCTCGTATCTACACCACTTGACTACTTCATTTTGTGTACAACCTTTCTATATTCATTTCCCTATATATATTCCTTTGTGCTACTCTTCTATTTTAGATAAATAAATTCTTTGATTACTTTACATTATTTCACATATGCTTTTTAAAAAATATTTAATATAACCTCCAAACTCCATACATAAATATACTTGGTTTTTCTTCTAAAAAATTTACTAAAATGCAAATATTTTATATCTAATTAAATTATAAATAAATTAATTAATTAATTATTATTATAATATAATTAATTAAAAACCATTGATGCCTTGTGAATGAAATTTTTAAACGTTAATATATAATTTTAAAAATACTTTTCCCTACCAATATTTAAATAAATAATTTATTATTATTTTTAACTTAAGTGTACGTCTTTATACCATATCATGACTTTTTCTCTGATATGTCAGTCCCAAACAACACAAAAAAGCATTGAGTGGGGTATCTTATTACCGTCTTTTTATAAAATATCATTTATTTTTCCATATTGTCACTCATTTGTCACTCATTTCCACTGATTCGTCGGACCCTTTAAAAATCAAGATGGTGGATAAGGGTATTTTTGCCATCTCGTTTTCCAATCACATTTTTATAAAAAAATCCGAAAGGAATTTGATCAAGAAAATCAATCCAAACAAAAGTGTACAGTTTCAACCATGTGAAGATTAACCGCATCCGAAAAAACCACCAAAACAGAACCATCCAGTGAACGTTTTGAAGTAGTCTATAGAAGCGGAGGAATTGTTCGGTTTTCTGAGGGCCAAAAGTTGGAGAAAAAAATTTCAAAAATTATTGTAGAGAAAGTGTTTAAATTATATTTTTATAGTAGAAATAGATTAGCACCATAAAAATCATCTAAAACACTTAAAATTTTGAAGTTTAACAACTATAACTTAAATTTACAAAAATCCTTCCCAAATTTTCTCTACATATCACTAGAATTTCCATTACTTTCCCAACAACTCAACTCATCTGTCTGGTTAGACTGCGCGCGGTTTTCACACACTGAAAGGCAGACCTTTAAAATATCGCCGCTTATCCACATCAATGAATTTAATTCAAACGCTGAAAGGCAGACCTTTAAAATATAGCCGCTTATCCACATCAATGAATTTAATTATGAAAGCAAACAGCTGTACGCACGCAAGGAAGGAGTCCAAATATTCATAATACACATCGTCATGTGCAACGACTTATTCAAGAAAACAGAGATCACAACAGGCCAGAGCCATCTAGTAAACTTACAAGTGCGTCAGAAAGTGAGAAAGAAAACCCTAAAACAAAGATAATCTCCTGAAACTTCACCCCTACTCCCACCAATCCACATCAATTCAATTCAATGGTATATATGGTATCCAATGTCTCAGCGAATCTTCACAACAACACGCTCTTCTCCTCCCTCTCTTTAATCCCAACGTGGCCCCAACATCCACATCGCACAGATGATGTCGTAAAATAGTAAGGTTGAATAGGATTTCAATGCAGGACATGATCAATAAAATCCAAAAAAAGTGAACCCTCATGACCGGCAGCATGTCCTCACATGAAGGTACCCAAGTCATGGTTCCAATGGCCCAGCTGCTGCAATCCGCCGAGGCCTTAACAATGCCTGGAGTAATTAGCTCATCTGCTCCTTTATTTTCTTTATTGTTCCATTCTCAATGTCTCTGTTACCTGCAGATATTTGAACTGAACTGTCTAGGAGATGCTAATGTTCGTTTTTATTATTAATTTTCTTGTCACAGGTTCAGGTGATTGTTCTGAATGCTAATATGGGTTGCCAAGAGTGTCGTGACAAAGTCTCCAAAGTGCTCTCCAAAATTGACTGTATGTTTCTTCATGCGACTCTACACATCAATGAATTTGGCAGTGACAATGAAAATAATTTAGTGTTCCAGTGGACATTCATAAATATTTATGTTTCATGTTCTGGTTGGTTGAATTGTTGCCGTTGATGGATTTTGGTACTTACTTAGTTTCACTGTTAAAGATTTCTTTGAATGAGATGCACTAATTTAGTTTTAAGACTACTGATAAATTAAGAATACTTTCACAAATATGAGAAACAAGCCTGGATTTTTTTATTTATTTGAGAATACCTGCTCTGTTTTCTTTTTTGCCCAATTTTTTGAAGTTGTTTGTGGCATGCTGATGGGCAGATTTGTTGGACTATGTGATGGACGTGACGCAAAAAAAGGTAACAGTTAGAGGGCGTGTGGATCCCCAAAAGAGGATGCAACGAATTAGATTAATGGGTAACGACCAGAAGAGAAAGAGCATCCATCAATTTGAGGGGGAGGGAAGCGAAGGATACTATACTGATGATTACACAGAGCAGCAGAAGTACTGCAACAACAGGCGGAAGCTGCCGAAATCAAGGGGTCATAGTCATATAATCAAAAGGGCCTGCTGTTTTCGCCGTGCCTCGTCTTAGAGGCATCTGTCTACTTGTTGTAGATACGTTTGGAATAGATTTGTAAGTAAAATACCAGAGGCATCTGTCTACTTGTTGTAGATACGTTTGGAATAGATTTGTAAGTAACATACCAGTGTTCAATTCTTGTAGATAGAATATACAAGCTATGAAAGCAAGTCTTTCCCAATTCTAATTAACTCTGGTAAATAAAATATATGAACCATGAAAACAAGTCCCTCACCATGAGTCTATTGGAGTTTTGGTATTTGAAATGCAAATAAAAAATAAATATGATCATTGATATGACCAGTCCAGAGCTGAGCTTTTTGTAAATAGTGAAAATGAAGCTCTCTGCCCATTTCTTGCCCTGTCGAGGCAGCGCTCTGATCTATTGTTGTGTCGGAGGACATTAACGAGGCAGCGCTCTGATCTATTGGTGTGTCGGAGGACATTAACGGCGTTTGGACTTTTTCGATTTGTCGGTCCTTCACGAATTGAAAGTGTCTAGCCGGAGATTCGAAACCCCAAAAATCTGGGTGTTCTTGCCCATCACAATTTTTGGGCGTTTGTTCTGACAGGCTGACATTGCTGTTAAGATCCTAAAAGCAGAGACATCTAGATTTCGGTGAGCGACTGGACAAAGTTAGACAAAAAGGGCCCGCAAAAATTCTGTAAAAATACTTTATACTTACCTGTGAATAAGAGTCCCCATTTAACTAAAGTTGCAGAGTATATTGATAATTTTTTTAATAATTTTATTTTAATTATTCATTAAATTATTCTTTTAAATATATTTCTTGGCGCAGTCTACAGGTTTTTCTTTTATATTTTCATAGTCGTAATCAGTGGAATCGGACCAATCGGCTACACATTTATGGTGAGATCGGAATGTTTAATAACATTTTAGAAAAAGTGTGAGGTGTAAAGCTATGAATTTGTTTTTAATATATGAAAAAGTGTGTTATAGTTTTTTGGCCTATGATATTGATAAACTAAGATTAGAAGTTTTAAAAAGATATTTTTCATACACATTTATAAAACTCAAAACAATCACGTGGTAAATGGTCCATCTAGAAAAGGAGGCAACATTGAGTCAAACTTATCAAATTTGTTGCTTTACAAAATAGCTCTTTCCATCATTCAAGGTTCATCAAAATATGAGGAATCTAATCTACTAGATAACTGAGTTATGTTATTTGTGTTAGAAGTAATGCTTCCATGTGTTATCGTGAGTTGTAATTGTGAGTCCCAACGTGTCATTCTAGAAGTAGTTATTTCCTTATGTGTGTGAGTTGTCTATAAGTCATAGATCTACCTTCTACGGATCTTATCATCTAAAGTTGGTGATCTACTATATATGTAATATGTTATGTGCTCAGTAAAATCAGGGTGTAAGATTTGTGTTGTGCAAAATCTCTCTCTCCTCAACTCATTTTATTTTTCTAACAATTTGATTGTGTATTAAGTTTTAAAAGTTTTTGCAAAACTTACTAAATAGTTAAGAGACTCATAAGATGTTGTGGATGCTTATATTTTTTTATGTTTCTAGTAGCAATTTTTGTTAAAAGGATAGACAAAAAATCAAGATTTTAAGAATATTTTAGAAGATTTTAAGATGTTGTGGATGCTTATATTTTTTTATGTTTATGGTAGCAATTTTTGTTGAAAGGATAAACAAAAAAATCAGGTTTTTAAGAATATTTTAGAAGATTTTACGAATATTTTAGAATTTGATAGATATGATTAAAAACAATAAATTTCATTTTATTTCACTTTTATTTATCAGATTCCAAAAATATTTTAAAATATTAAATAAAATAAAAAAACTCTCATAAAAATTCTGAAAAATAATATCGAATTAAAAATGAATAAAAATACTTATTTAGTTTAGATGAGAATTAAAAAAATTACTCATTTAACTAATTGGAATTGTTTTGTTTTTTTATTATTATTATTACCCCCGGATGCGGGTGATTAAGTGAATTTAATAAGGATTAGATAAGGGGACGGCAAGTGGCTAGGCCACATGGCCACTTGCGTTCCCATCCAAGGTATTTATGGCGAACCACCATCAACCTGCAGGCGCCATTACTCTGGTGCACAGGTCGAGACGTTCTCTGCAAGCTTAAGGCCATGGCCTCTGTAAGCCTGCATACTTTCACCCCTTCCCCACTGAATTGCTCTTGCACCCCTAATGCTGCGGAGCCGAGCTCTCACACGACAACAGGGAGGCGCTGCTGGCTCCTCAGTTGTATTGATCTGGGGGATGGTTTCCATTTCTCCCAAAATATTCACTGCGCTCTGAATTTTTCTCAGAATGCCATTGTTTCTCGCCTAAATAGCTCTATTAACTCCCGTGTAGACTCTGCCTCACCCTCAACGCTCATTGCTAATACTCTTGTCATCTCGGCCCACACCAATCAGCTCCATCCCGCTCGCAGAACCATGCCGTGTCTTCGACACCAGATGCGTAGCAAGTGAGGCAGCAGCTGAGGTAGAAATATCTGCCCTCCCTCGGTGACACCTCCTAAGCCGACGACCCCGTCATCCTCCCCTTCCTCAGCTTCGTCCAGAGGCCAATTCTCTAGCAGATATCACGCCACCCGCAGCGGAAGAAGTCGGGCCCAAGCCTTTGGTGCTCTAAGAGTTAATGATGCATCTCAAACGACCAATCCCCCTGCGCCCCCTCAATAGTCGCACCACTTGACCCAATTCCACTTTCACAACACCATGAACCGCCCTAATATCATTGCCACTATTATAGTGGCATTCAATGAAGAAATCTGCCCACAGGATGATCAAGATGTATAAACTCATGACAAAGTTCAGAAGAAGGAGGATATCAGCAAGCAGAAGACGGCACAGGAGAAGCAAGTCATCAGCAGACGGAAGCACTCGGATAGCATATCTGGTTTTCCCAGACACAAAGATGGCCATGACAACGCTCATCATGGTAGGGGCATCCCTGGAGGCAGGCATGTAGTCGAGGGTAGTTCGGGTGGCACACAAGCAATCGGGGGCATCCCTGGTGGCACACTAGCAACTGTGGAAGATTGGGATGAGTACATACGTTTCATTGTGGAAGATCCTCCACCAAATGACACCTAGTGGGTCCTTGCAGCCAGATTTCATGACACTAGGTTTCGAATCCCCGCTCCTACTCCTAGGGGTTTTTTTAATGTTTTGTCAAAATATGTTGTCAATTTTGGTAAAACTCCACAAACGTCTCTGTTGGTTTTTGAGTTGGGACCCTTGTGTGGGCAACACCTTTTTATTGGTTTACTCAGACTAGTTTCCCCTAGGTGGGCAGTCCTGTTTCAGTTCTAAATGTCTAAACATGATATAACTCTGTTTCAGCACCGCAAAAGTCGGAGCCTCACTATATTTTACTATTTTTATTAATAGAATTAGTATTACTGAGAAAAAAAAATTATTATTATTATTAAATAAAAAGTTTAAAATATTTTTTTAATTGACCATATATTATATTAAAAGATGAATGTTTTAGTGAATACCTCTTACATTTTAAATAAACAAATTATTTATTTATTTTAATATCATTGAAAGTTGTATGTGATAATAAAAAAATTATGTCGTTAAAGAATGTAGTTAAATTTGTTTGGAAAGAAAAAAACCAAGTGGTTAATCACCCAAAACATGTAATGTTTCAAATATCTAAATTGTGAAAAAATGCTGATTTGGTTGCATACCTCTTATCTTTTAAAGAAAAAAATATTTATTTATTTTAATGTAATTGAAAGTTTATTAATAAAAAAAATATGTCCTTAAAGAATATAGTTAAATTGTATGGAAAAGAAAAAACTAATGTGTGTTAATCATCCAAAATATATAGTGTTATTTATTAAAGTCCTTTAAGATAATTAAAAAGCGATATAGTTTTATGATTATATTTAACAATATGTAATCAGTAATATAAACCTAATATATTACAGATTTTAAAAAATAATCAATTTAAGTTAATGTTTTCATTAGTGATGTGAAAAGTTAAATGATTTTCCATATGTATTTTTATGTTTAAATTTAGAAGTTGGTTGGTAGGGTGTTTTGAATTCATATGTATTTTTATATTTAAATTTGGAAGTTGGATGATAGGGTGTTTTGAATTTTTCACTTTGAAGGTAACCAACGCTGTTGTGTTGAAAATGTAGTAAGGAATGGTTCTTTTGACTTGTTTCTGGGTCAAAGAATTAAATTCGAATTCAGTCTCATAGAAATTCGAGTTAGCTATCAGTTAACATGTGTGATGTGGCCTATCACTAGTTTATTGTCAGTTATATTGAGTTAGATGGCTTTCAATGAGTTGTGGACTAGTTGATGGCTAAAATTAGATATCTAGTGGAGTTAAAATCCAGTGTCTATCGGTTAACTTATCTCTAGTTCTAGAATAGAGATAGACTTGAGTTTAGTTGAGTAGTTTGACTGTGTTAACTCAACTTACTCTAAGTTAGCTGCAATAGTTGACAAATTTAGTCCTAGTAGGTCATGCTATTCAAATTGCCTATTGAGATTGAATGAAGGTACAAATAGTATTTATTCATTGTACATAGGTTTTTATGGATATGCTTGAGAAGCAAACATAAATTTCTCTTGGAAATTGCACAAGGAAATATGAGAAATTCCTATTTTTCAAGGTAGAATTGTACTAGAAAATATGAGCTCTTAACAAGTCTTATTTGCCTAAACGTTGGGCAAGTCTTGACAGGAGTTTATCAGTATTATAGGGGCTTCAGGCTTGAAGTAAATTCTTTGTAACATATCAGATTGCTCAGTTGATAATACTAGCAAGAGGGATTTTTCCCAGTTGGGTTCTCGAGATAAATTTCGTGTTCTATGTGTGATTGTGTTTCTATTCATTGTTTTCTCTCCGCATAATTTTAGGTAGAGAAATCTCATGTCTTTTGCATATCAGTTTGCCCTCATTAGCAATTCTAAGGTTTCAAGGATTTTCTGCATGGTACGAAAGTTGGAAACACAATAGAGGCTGAGTTCCTTGATCAGATTCAAAGCGCATTGAAGAGAAGATCAGTTGGTGTAGAATTTTACAATTGTCAGAATCATGTCATCTTATGGTTTAAGGACAGAGCATGCCCTAGAAGGGACTTCAAATTTTTGTGCATGGAAAGACAAAATGGAGGTTGTGTTAGATGATAATGGGTTTTTGGAATACATCAAGAATTATATTCCAAACCTCCTACATCAGATGCACAACCACTGACTCAATGGAAGAAGGACACTGCCAAAGCTAGGAGGATGATCCTAGAAGAAGTTAGAGTCCATATTGTTCCAAATTTGCATGGAAAGGAGACTACATTCTAGATGTGGAAGGCCCTTATTGATATGTTTGAAAGCATAAGCGATGCCAGAAAACTTGCTTTGAAGAGCAAATTGAGGAACTTTCTAATGGGCAAGGATGAGCTCATTGTTACATATTTCATTGAAAAACAGATTTTGTTGGCTTTCCTCACCAGCGACGACTATGAAACTCATCCTGAAGTCTCTTACTCTAATTCATTTAAATTCACTATTCCAAACATGGCTATAAGTTAAGAAAATAAGCACATTTTGACCGAGTAACAAACCAGACCAAAGCACACAAAAGCCTCAAAAAATTCTCCCCTAAGTTTCACTAAACTTGACCAATTCCTTATATTAATCCCTTAGTCCAATTTCTTATTTTCACCACTTTCTCGGTATTTTTTGTTCTTTCCTAAGTTTATTTGATTGTTTGAGATTTTGGAGGATTGCGAAGGTTGACTTTAATTACAATTAAATGTGTGGGTTTTCAACATTGTAATACCTAGTGCGAAGAAATTTGGACAGCCCTTGAACTTTTCCAACCATGTTTTGATAATGATATATAATTTTGAAATTCAAATACAATGACAATACCTTCAAGTATTGGCATTCACCCATGGCAAGTAATTGACTCAGAATGGTTGAATCACATCATTATGTTGATATGTCACTCACAACGGGGTTGCACCGAAACGAAGCCTCACTATGACCATGAATGAAAGCATCAAACGAATGCTTAGTTGGATGTGACATATTTTCCAGATTTGAAACATATATTCTCAATGGCATAAATATCTGCCTATGGCCTTTGACATCTATCCTAAATATAAATCAATAGCAACTTCATGACCAATTAAAGGAAATATATTAAATATCACTTGTCTGTGATATAATTATGACGTTCATAAAAATAACGAGTATTGTAAAACCAATTCAATTTATTATGGCTTATGTATTCTATATATTTTGTTTTCATAATTTAAGTTTAAGGAAAATGTATATAATGAAAATTCATATATAGCCCTCGGCATATAGATGGGACAGGTATTATTAAATGTGAACTTAATAAAAAAATAAGCATGTTATGGTAGATTGCAATTTTAGGGTTAATTTTCTTTCCATGACTTTTTACTTAACATGTATTATACTAATGTTTATATCCAATTAACTAAAAACACAGGTAAAGTATATGATTTTGTAAATAATTGTTATCGTTCTTGGGCAGTCAGTCAAGGTGAGAAGCAATTTTTTATGGCTTGTTTGGGGTAGAGTATATAGGTATAGGTGGAGTAGTTTGTTGGGTATATTGCTTTGTAATAAGGAGTTTGTTGTCAGTGATGATTTGGCAAATTATAATTTTTAAATTTTATGGTATTGAGTTGGAAATCTTTTAAATGATATAATAACAATGATTTTGACAAGACTGTTTTACTCTTGTATTTTGACTCTCTTATTAGGCACATAGCTGTCTCCCGCATATGTTTTTGAATTGGTCGCTAGCACAACATTTAATTTGGTTAAGATTCAGTTCAATACATCACAGATTCCACAGTTTCTGCATTTAGTTAGATGTTGTTGAGTGTGACATGCTTCAAGACAATTCAAATGTTTAAGGTAAGATAATATTGAGCTTGGATTGAGCACTTGGGAAGAAAGTTGCACTTGCTTCTGGTTTGAGTAAATTGTTTGATTATATTACATTTAATATTAATATTTCTTTTTTTACTCAAATTGGGCTAGAGTTAGATCACATAACATATCACATATTTTTTCATCTATGCTCTTCTTCCAAATGCTATTCCTTTGCAACATCTAGTGCAATTGCTAGTTAACCTATAAATATACTTTGTTACAATACCATGGCTTATCAATACCACATGCCTAAAAATCCATATCTCATTTTATATGACACTTGTTCATATGACATTTTTTAATCAATCAATTTAAATAAAAAGCAAAAAAGACATAACTACTTTGGAGATAAATCAACCTTTAATTCTTAACTACTATAAAAAATATTCTAAAATATCCCGTAAAAATTAAATCCCTACCATTTACCTAATAATTAAATTAAAAATTTAAAAACCACATTTCAAAATAAATACACTTCTCAAAATAATTTAAAATTATTTTTACAAACTTAAAATTATCTATATCATTAAATTTAAATACATTATAAAAAAATAAAACCAATTTAAATTACACTCTTTAAAAACATAAACTCCTCTCATATCATTAAATTTCCAAATTAATATGATTAAATTGTGAAAATTAAAACCAAAGCATCTTTGAAACTCCCCTCTACTTTTTATTAACATTAATTCGAGAGTTAAGCATAAAACATCCTTAATATCATTATATATATATAAATCTCTTAATTTTAGAGGTAAAATAATTCACATTTATATTTATATTTATTTATTAAATTATAATTTTTTTGGTAATTTAAGTATTTTCAAAAATTTGTGAAAAATAATATTAACATTTAATGTATAATATAATTCACTTAATTTTTTAATTAGAAGAAAATTAATCTTTCTATCTATTTTTTGCTTCTAGTTAAAAGCATTGTCTCTTTATATACACTATTTAATTCCTTTTTAACATTTTTATATATTAAGGGTATTTAAACTATAATATTTTTTATAAGCTGGAGGTGTGGTTAGTAGTTCAGATGAAGTGTGAAAAAAAAAAAAAAAAAAAATATTTTTTTCACTTAATTAAAAATATAGATAGATTCAATGTATTTTGTTAATTGTATTGTTTTCATTAATAAAAATATAAACATACGTTTGGGAAAATATATAATACGCTATCCATTAAATAATTTATATAAAATAATTCATATTTGTATTAAATATATAAGAATTTAGTAAATTTAATTAATATCCCAATGAGTGTGTCTATTGATGACCAAAGGGAGCGGAGCTCCTCTCTTGTAAGGAATGGGAGGCAATGTGACACCATACACTCCCCACACCATTCGAATTTACTCAGCCTTTAAATTGGTGATGGAATTAGCAATCTCAATGCACAAGGAGAAGGTTTTCTAGTTCAAATTGGAATGTCGAGAGGTCATTCTCTACCTTGTTCAAGTGATTTTAGCTAGATGTAGAGCCAATCTTGAAGATTTTTGTGGGCTAGAGCTTTATTTTGTTTCTATGATAGAAATATTCAAACAAAAGGACCAAATCCAGCTAGACTAGTCCTCCCCTTCATCTTGTTCTTGTCCAGCCAGGTGAACATTGCCCTGATTAGGTTATTAGCAAGTGAAAGTAGATTCCATCGAAGAATGAGGGACTTTGGTTTTGGCTTGGTCTCCCCTTTTCAACCCTTCACACTGCTATCGTGGCCTTTAGGTATATGCCCCACAAATCCAGTTTCTTTCTATGGTTCTTATTCACACTGCGTATAGTTTCCTCTCGCAATATTTTCACCTACTTGTGAGCACTCTCTTTCTCATGTTGGTTGGATTTCTCTGTAATCTTTGATGGTAGAGGTAAATCATTCCACTTCCATGGTTGGTTTAATTCTTGATTTCTCTTGCATGAAGTCATATGGAATGTAACTACCCTTTGATGACAGGGTTAAATAATCCCAAGCCTGGTTTAACACCTAATTGAGTGGAGATTTAACAAATGTTGGGGGAAAATATAATGTCGTCCTTGGCTGCTAGAAGTTTAGTTTGGTCAGGCTTCTCCATGCACATTTTTCATTTCTAGATGTGGGCGGCTCTCATTTTTCACAATTCCACCACCTTGCACATGAGGATAATTGATTGACATCTATAGGAGGTACAATGTGATATCAGGTATAACTACTATTTGATGGTAGAGGTAAATCATTACATGGATAGTTTAATGATTGATTGCTATTGCAAAAAGTGATATGTAACATAACCACTCTTTGATGGAAGAGATAAATCATCCTAGGGCTATTTTAATGCTTGATTGAGTGGAGATTTAACGAACATTGGGGGAAAATGCAATATCATCCTTGACTGCCAAAGGTTAAGTCTGGTTAGGCCTCCCCATGCGCATTGATCCGTTTTGGAGGTGGGGGCTTCTCCAAAAATGTGAGCACCTCAAAGTCTGACGAGTAGTTCTTGTCCACAACAATATCCTCCTCTAAGTCCCAAAGCTCATCCTAGATACCAATTAGAAGTTTTTTGCATATAATATTGATAAGCCAAGATTAGAAGTTTCAAGAGGATATCCTTCACACACATCTACAAAACTCAAAACAACCATGTGGCAAATGGTCCATTCAAAAAAAGAGGGAATATTGAACCAAACTTGATCAAATTTGTTGCTCTACAAAACAGCTCCTTCCATCATTCAAAGTTCATCAAATATGAGGAATATAATCTACTAGATAACTGAATTATGTTATTTGTGTTGGAAGTAATGCTTCCATGTGTTGTCGTGAGTTGTAATTGTGAGCCCCAAGGTGTCATTCTAGAAGTAGTTATTTCCCTATGTGTGTGGGTTGTCTATGAGTCATAAATCTACCTTCTTCGGATCTAATCACTAAGAAGTTGGTGACCTACAACTATACATGTAATATGTTATGTGCTTAATAAAATAGAGTGTGAGATTTGTGCTGTGCAAAATCTCTCTCTGCTAAGCTCTCTTTATTTTTCTAACAATTTGATTATGTATTAAGTTTTAAAAGTTTTTGCAAAA
>APFE031141162.1:52486-68730 GCA_000404065.3 Pinus taeda
ATCTGAAAAAACCACCAAAAACAGAATGATACCATGTCTGTTTTCAAACTCTCAAAAGCAACCCTTTAGAATATCCATGCAGGAGTCTCACTATCCGCATATCCAAAGAATTAATTACCAAAGAAAACAATTGTACTCAAAGAAGGCATCCAACTAGCAATTGCACCACATGTTGCAATGGGAATGCCATAAAGCAAGAGCGTAGGAAAGAGTAGCATAGAGAACCACATAATATAGGAGATGACATTGTTTAAAAAGAGAAGAATGGAATCTGGTGAGAGCTAGAATAGTGACATGCTTTCACCAACCCCAGTGGCTTCTTGTGGCAAGCTTATTTAGATTTGATCTCAACAAAAAGTGAAATGTTTCAATCTTGAAAAATGATAAGTTATATTTCTAAGAGCCTCTAACATACCATGGAAATCAAAACTCATTCATTTTAATAAGACTTACATCCCAAATTTCACTGTCGGAATGTTCTTCGAGTGGGTACAAATTGCTTTATATAGTTCCTTCAAATAATATTCAGTCTTGTGCGATAATTCTTAGTTTGTATCTTAAATCATGGAGTCCAATCTTTGAGATGTCAACTCCATCCATGAAAATTCTCCCTCCTGTGGGTTCTACAATACGAATTAGTACTTGAAGTGTGAATTTGCCACTACGAGAGTGTTCAATTATCCCAATCTTCTCTCCTCTAGGAAATTCACATGTGATAACTTTAAATACAAATGGAAAATGTGGCCCATATCAAACCTAATTGCATGCCCGTGATAAAGTTAAATTTTTATAGCATAAGATTTCTCTTTATTATTAATATTTTAATTGGTGGGGTTGGGTACAATCTATTGATCATATACCTATTCTTGAAGATGAAGTTTTTGATGTACATGCCTTTAGACTTACTAACTAAAATTCCCATAGTTATTATGTCTATGATGAACATATAAAGATTTGGGACTGCCTCCTCCTCTTCAAATTTAGTATGCAAAAGTGAATTTTAATTTTGAGATTTAGTCTTTTTAAAGAAACCCTTCTTTTTTATTTTTCCTTGTACATACTCATACAAACTATAATTCGTAATCCACCTATGTCATTATTTCCAAGCCCTTCAAAATGCCATTCTTAGAATTTTTTGTTTTGAAACTTCTTGGGGGAGCCTTTACTCATGGGGTCATTCAAGTAGGTAACATTATTAATTCAAATATATATGCATTATTTTTATTTTCTTAAGAAAATTTACACATAAATATTGATTGACTTACTTCCATTTAGGAATTCTCTATACATGCCCTTATCTTGCTATCGAAAGTGGTCCTCTTCAGTTATATTTCTTTAAGTGGTGTTTAGCATAACATATCTCTCTTGAGAATGTTGTATTTCCCTTTCTTTCCCCTTCTTATTTGACCACCCTTGCTTATGTAGATAAATTAACCCATTGATCTTTAGCATTTATCATCTACCAAGACATACAACCTTCCTTTCATTAGTTCCCTAGCATGGTGACCCTTCTATGTTTTGGTGCCCATGCCATTCAATCATCCATATGATTAGGAGTTTATTAAGTCTACATCCTAGGGTTGAGCCTCATGCATGTCATTCAATCATCCACATGATTAGGAGTTTATTCAGTCTACATCCTAGGGTTTAGCATCATGCATCACTTCTCGGTGTGTTCATAGCCTTAACCCATAGATTCCCACACTATTGGCCAATATTTGTTGGATTATCACATAGCCTTAGTTAAAAGAGGAGCCTTTTTTCTTAGGAAAGAAAAATCAATGGATTTTTAATTATATTGAAAAACTAGTACATAATTCGATATTAAAATATCCAAAATATCCCTTTTCAAATGTCTCCATGTTCGACATTCTAACTATATACAAATACTAACTGCTACAACATTCAACAGATACAAAATATCAAAACTGTATATCTAAAGCCATATAGAAAGCATATAATGGGCCAGAGTATGCATGTGCACCCAACAAAAATAGAGAATTTGCAACGTCAACCACCGATTAGTCCTGCAAGTCATACCATGGGATAGGTAGATATCAGTAATAACAGATAGAAATAATTACATGAAGAGATTAAAACAATAAAACCTAATGCAAATTTTCAATTAGGTGTTATTGGAGAAAATAATCTATCTCCTCTTCCACTTACCACTTACCTTTGTTCTTGCTAGGGCGACAGTTAAAATACTACATAAAAAAATGGAGAATTACCAGCATAAAGATTGGGTCAATGGGCGCTGCTTTATAATTCCCATTGCAGTTTAAATCTTTAGAAATGGCAATAAATATCCATTTTCCTAAGGTCGAATAGTAATAGTTTTTAAGTAGTGTTAACATGCGTTGAAACCTATATTGAATTGACTTGGCGTTTGTCTCTTCAAGGTATGTTTTTGACAGTAAGATAAAGAGGGTACCCTTGCTATAATAAACATGGTGTGCGATTTGCTGATCCGTGGGTCTGCAATTATGGGGAAGCAGAGAAAGAGAAGCAGGAATGTGGAAGGATTAGGATTGGGGATGAGGTGTATGGGGGCTGTAATATACAGAGTGTTGTTGTTGCCCCTATTGTTCTTAATGCTTGTTATATGTCTTTGGGTTATGACAACCCTGTTACCTGCATCTGTTCTTCATCTCTGTTTTTCGAACTGCAAGTTGAATGTATATTGTGTTTTTGCTAGCACTACACGTTTCCCAGATCAAGCAACTCTGTTTCATGATGACAAGTTTAATTTTGGTGGCCATGGGATTCAAGGTCTCAAGGTGGAAAAACATGGCTTGAATGTTGCATCACCATTGCTAAATGAGTCTGTTTATGGGTATGGAGTAGTGGCTCTGAAACACGAGAGACCAACTACCCATATTGAGATTTCATCGCAGGAGAAATTTGAAAATGGATCTAGTGAATGGGCCATAACGGGAAAGAAGAAAACTAATGCAAATAATGCTACATTTTCTCTGGATGCAGTGAAAATGAAAATGGAGGCCTTTAGGTCTGCCTCAATGCCTACAGGCATGAAGGATCTAAGTCAGAAACAATGCAAAGGAAGGCAAATATATGTATATGATCTGCCCAAAATATTCAATGCAAAACTAGTAGAGCAATGCCATAGCCTGATTCCATGGCTAAGTCTCTATGATTATTTTACTAAAGGAGGAACGGGGAAACCCATTGAAAAATTTTATAAGCAGTGGCTTCAGACTCATCAATTATAAGCAATGGTTTCAGACTAATCAATATGCGCTAGAGCTCATATTCCATTCCAAAATCTCTAGGCATGTAAATTTGAAGCATGCCTTTCTTTCATTTTTGGAAAATTCATCTTATACTTCATCAACAAAGAATACATCAAGAATTATATATTATGGAGTTGATGCTTGAGCAGATAGGTTACCCTTACCTACATAGACAAGGAGTAATAGTCTATCAACTCTGACACCAATTGCCTCTCCCCTCCTTTCTTTACAGCCTTGTTATCATTAGCCATTATCCAGTCGAGTTCCACTTTAGTCCAAGGAATAAACAAAAAGGAGAGAAGATGCACCAGTTGCACCACCAAAGGTGAGGTTTCCAGCAAACCATTTCCAGTAACCATCTCTGTCTTTCTTGAAATTAAAGAGTCTCTTAAAATAATCCTTGAATGCAAAGTTCAAAACCTGAGGGGAAAATAACGGATAACATTCGCAATGTTTCCTCTTTATAACATAATGATACCTTTATCCTTCATTGTCTTAGCAAAACAATCCCTGATTCCTTTGTATGGTTCAGCAAGACGTCCAGAATTCAACATTTCATCCTGGCTTTGTATCCATAATTTGACACGCTCAATAGGGGAAGTTGCAGTTTTGGATACTGCCGCAGAAACCCCTATAATGAGAAAGTCAATCATGAAACCAGTAAAACATCTCTGCAGGCGCTGGAATAAAAACAGATGAATCGTTAGGAGCCAAAGCTACATTGCTGGCATGAGAAGAATGCAAAAATGCACTCTGCAACAGGGTCCCTGCAACCACTGTTTCAGAAACCCTAGCAAATGGCGTTGTAATAAAGACAGAAGAATGATCAGGAGTGAAAGCTACATTGTTGGCACGAGAAGCATGCAAAATGCACTCTACAAGCCACCATAACTCTGGACAGGGGCCCTGCAACAACTGTTTTAGAAACCCGAGCAAATTTAAGGTGAAGCGCACCCTACTGGAGGGGTCAGATGCCACCTATCCTATTCAGTTGAAACTGTAAACCGTGATGGAGGTTCAAACAGACGATAGACGATGGTTCAATCACCTGACAATTCATCTGACGGTTCAGATCCGTACACCGTGTCAACTGGGACAATTCTTTTCAAAGAGAAACACCTCACAACGTAAATGTTCATAATGTACATCATCATTCGCAGCGACTTGTTCAAAAACCGAAATTACACCATACCAGAGCCATCCATAAAACTTGCAAGTGCGTCAAAAAGTGAATGAGTATTGGTATTGCCAGTTGTATATACATTTTTTTATGATTATTGGTATTAGCAGTCCAGAGCTTTTTGTAATCGGTGAAAATGAAGCTCTCTGTCCATTTTGTGCCCGTCCAGGCAGTGCTGATTTGTTGGTGTGCCAGAGGAAGTTAGTGTCTTAAGAGATAAGTAGGCCCTTTTTAAGCTATTTCTCCTTCTCGAATTGAAGTCCCCCGCGGGAGATTTGTAACCTTGAAAAATTGCGGGTTATTGCAAACTAGAATTTTACACCCACCTTCATTCATCAGCATGGAACACTTTTCATGGCTTATAGTCAAAGATTCATACCCCAGAATTAAAGTTTTTGGAGTAATTTTTCGCATTTTATGTATGATAAATTAGGTAAATCATTGATTCTGATTACAGGCCATTCTCTCAAGGGAATCGAAGAGAGTCAAACCTGTGATCAACAACAACTAGTGATAACATTAAAAAAAAATTTGTTTGGCTCTAGACTACTTGAGCTAACCCTTAAAGCTTATATATATATATATATGGATTACGTCAATACAAAACTTTGTTTGTCAGTGGTTTGCCACTCGAGAAACCAAATTGTTAACCAAAAAATGATATGTCATTAGAAGAAGAGGCTATATGTCTAGTAATTATTAGAGAGAATTCTAAACTGAGAGAGCATTGTAAAGGTTGATGCCTATATTTAATAATCATATAACTATAGACAAAGAAGAGCGAGTGGGCCATAAAAGGTTTGGCAAAACTAAAAACCCAAGTAAAAACAATAACATAATTCATGAGATGAACTAAGGAAACATCCACCTTGATGGGAGTGGTGTTCCTAGGGTTGCAATTGCTTAGATCCACGCCATGAGCAACATTGGATTCAATTTGCTTGAGCCACACCCCCATTTGTTTCTTCTGGAGCAACACTTCGTCCAACATTAGCATAATTTCTTTCTTAGCATCATCGTTGTCCATGATGACATGTCTAAGCAATATCTTTATTTTCCATAGAAGTCTATGGTAAGTAAGTATTGATTTTTCCTAACACGAGTATGTCCCATATGAAGCACCCAATCTCTCATATATGTGAGCACTTCAAAGTCTGACAATTAGTTCTTGTCCACAACAATATCCTCCCCAAAGTCCCAAAGCTCATCCTAGACCTTTCTTGGAGCTTATTCCTTGTATAATCTAGTAGAAGTCTCCCCCCTCAAGTGAGTTTTAGAGTCACCTTGAATCCCATGACCTCCACCACCATGCTGACTTTGAGCCCTTTGCCTGACCATTATTTCATGCTAGGGGAAATGTACCAGATACCAATTCAACGAGAAGGACCTCAAAGTCATACTTAAGGTTGATGAAGCTTAGAAGCAGAAGAACTATAACCACTGATAATGTCCACGATTGTCGGAGAAAAGCAATAACTAAAGCAAACTTGATGTATGAAAAAGCCACCTAGACTATAAATCTAGCAACATGCTTAAAGATGAGATAAGGCCAAGAATGATGGCATTGATTTCAATTGTTTGATACATACTGGGAGATGATAATAAATGGGTCAAGTTCATCACCATTCAACCTAGGGCTCATGTAAGCAACAAACTCCAGATACGGCTCATGGAGGAGCTATAATTATGATACATGTTGCTCCTTTACACCTGAGTAACATACCAGATATCTTCATTATAGTTAGTAGAGTCACACATCAATCTCATTCATTAAGTGAGGTGACAATGCCCTTAACATATCGTTTCTCACCCCATCTAGGGGTCCTCTTAAAGATACTTTTTTCATTTTGGTGACTAGAGGAATTGACAACTCATCTACGTCTCGTACTCACATGACATGGGGTTGATTCCAACTACTACCACTATAACCCCTAGGTATCGCTATCTCACCCCAAATACAACTACATGGGTCCACTACAAGGGATTGAACATGGGACCTTAATCTCTCACATTACTTTTTATATTGCAAACTTGCTAAATGAGCTACCTTCGAAGCCCCTTAAAAATACTTATCCTAGTTGTGCACATAAATTTATTTTAGATGTAACTTGTATTATTAATTACTTCTCCCAAAAATGTAATTAAAATATAAGTCCAATTCTAAACAACTATGGTGATTAGCGAAAATACATAAAATAAAAATAAAATAAAAAATAAATAAATAATAAAAAAATATATATATAATGGAGAAGTAGTTCGTAGTTAATTAAGATCCATTTTACCTATATAGATTTAAAATATTATAATATTCACAATCATTAGATTTTAATTTAATACTAAAGTAATAATAAGTGTAAATAACATAATATTTAGATTTTTTTTTTCTTAAGATTGTTTCATCATTAATAAAATCAATAGTATATATATCACATTATATATATATATCTATATATATATATATATAAAATATATCAAGAAAAAAGCCTCATACATATGTAACTATATGCATTATCATCTTCGAATGAGGTGTTTGAAGCGGAACACATTGTTGCCATTCCACTAGGTAGTAAGGAGAGGGGAAGTGGCAACGCACCTGACCAAGACAATAATAATCCTTAACTTCTTTTGCATGAGTTTATATGGAACATAACCACTCTTTAATGTTAGAGGCACATCCTTCCAGGTCTAATTTAATATTTGATTGAGTGGATATATAACAGATGTTAGGGGAGAATGCAATGTTGTCCTCGCCTATGAGACATTTTAGTCTAGATGGACTTCCCATGCACATTGGTCATTTCTGGAGGTGGGGGCTCTTTTTTTTGCATAGTACTATCCAATGTCTCAGCGAATCTTTCACAACGATACGCTATGCGCTTCCCCTCCCTCTCCTTAAGCGCAACGTGGCCCCAAACATCCACCTAGCACAGATGATGTCAAGAGTGTCGTGACAAAGTCTCCAAAGTGCTAAACAAAATTGACTCTATGTTTCTTCATGAGATCTGTTATCAATGAATTTGCGTAATGGCAATGAAAACTATTTAGTGTTCTATTGGACATGTTCGTTGAATTGTCGCCGTCAATGGATTTTGGTTTTTAGTTAGTTTCACTGTTAAAGATTTCTTTGAATGAGATGCACTAATTTAGTTTAAGACTATTGATCAATTAAGAATACCATCACAAATGTGATAAACAACCTTGGATTTTTATTTATTTGAGAATACCTGCTCTGTTTTTTGTTTCCCCCAATTTTCTGAAGTTGTTTGTGGCATGCTGATGGGCAGATTTGTTGGACTATGTGGTGGATGTGACGCAGAAAAAGGTAACAGTTAGAGGGCGTGTGGATCCCCAAAAGAGGATGCAATGAATTAGATTAATGGGTAACGACGAGAAGAGAAAGAACATCCATCAATTTGAGGGGGCGACAGGCGAAGGATACTGTACTGATGATTACACAGAGCAGCAGAAGTACTGCAACAACAAGTGGAAGTTGCCGAAATAAAGGGATGATAGTCATATGATGAAAGGGGCCTGCTGTTTTCGCTGTGCCTCGTCTCAGAGGGATCTGTCTACCTGCTGTAGATACATTTTCTTATGATTATTAATGTTCCCAGTCCAGGGCTGAGCTTTTTGTAAATGGAGTTGTCTATAATGTGACTTTTTGGAGATTCCGGTGACGGAATCCGGCGAAAGAAATGAGGTTAAATCTTGATTTTTAGCAGTTAAAATGGTTTTTTAACTGCATATTTGGATTCAGCGCCCTGGAAAACCCTTGGGAGCCATTGATTGTGCAGAAACTAGCTATCAAACTTGGGATTCGAATGAATTTCTGCCGGATTTTGACCGGAAAAATACGCAGGAAAGACTTTCAAAAAGTCGCTTTATAGACTACTGCTTTGTAAATAGTGAAAATTAAGATCTTTGCCCATTTTGACAGGCAGCGCTCTGATCTGTCGGTGTGTCGGAGGACATTAATGGCGTTTGGACTTTTCTGATTGGCTTGTCTTTCTCTAATTGAAAGTGTCGAGCCGGAGATTTGAAACACCAAAAATGTGCGTGTTCTTGACCATCACAATTTTAGGGGTTTGTTCCACAGGTTCACATTGCTGTTGATGGCACTAAAATCAGAGACATCCAGATTTGGGTGAGCGACTGGACAAAGTAAGACAAAAAGGCCCCGCAAAGATTCTGTAAAAATATTTTATAGTTACCTGTGAATAAGAGTCCTCATTCTTTTTAATAATTATATTTTTCTTGGCGAAGTCTACAACTTTTTTCTTTTATATTTTCATAGTCCTAGTCTGTGGAATCGGACTAATCGGCTGCATATTTTACGGTGAGATCAGAATGTTTAATAACATCCGAGAGAGTGTGGGGTGTAAAGCTATGAATTTGGAGTAGATCAAATTGCTCACTTGATAATATGAGTAAGAGGGGTTTTTTGGAGTTGTGTTTTTTTGATAAATTTTGTGTTCTATGTGTGATTGTGTTTTTATTCATTTTTTTCTTTCTGCGAAATTTTAGGTAGAGAAATATTGTGTCTTTTCTAGATCAATATGCTCTCATTCGTAGTTGTAAGGTTTCAAATATTTTCTACATGGTATCAAAGTTGAAAACAAGATAGAAACTGAGTTCTTTGATCAGATTCAAAGCGCATTGAAGAGAAGATTAGATAGTAGAGGAATTTTACAAGTGCATGAATCATGTCATCCTATGGTTTGAGGACAGAGCATGCCCTAGAAGGGGCTTCGAATTTTTGTGTATGGAAGGAAAAAATGGAGGTTGTGTTAGATGATAATGAGGTATTGGAATACATCAAGACCAATATTCCTAAACCTCCTACATCAGATGCACAACAACTGACCCAATGGAGGAAGGACACTGCCAAAGCTAGGAGCATGACCTTAGAAGGAGTTAGAGACCATATTGTTCCAAATTTATATGGGAAGGAGACTACATTCTAGATGTGGAAGGCCCTTACTGATTTGTTTGAAAGCAATAGTGATGTCAAAAAACTTACTTTGAAGAACAAATTGATGAACTTTCTAATGGGAAAGGATGAGCCCATTGTTACATATTTATCTAGGTTTTCTCAAGTGAGGGATGAACTTGGAGGTGTTGCAGAGACAATTCCACTCGCACAGCTTGTGAGCCTTTCTCTACTTGGGCTTCACAAATCTTGGCATAGCTTCTAGGATGAAGTGAATGTCAGATATAAGCTCCTTGATTGTGAGAGATGTGGTTATATCTTGTGCATGAAGAGATAAGGAGGATCACAAGGGATGGAGTCTCATTTGTGATAGAAGATGAGGAGAAATTTTCTTTAGCTGGCAAAGGGAAGAAATCCAAGGGTGAGAAGGCCCAAGGCAAAACCAAGTCTCATCATAATGGAGGTAAGGAAAAGAAGGATCTTAGCAAGTTCATGTGTTTTCATTGTCATGAGTTTGGACATTATGCTACAAAATGTCCAAACAAGAAATCCAGCAAGCATGTTGCAACAACAACAGGAGGATAAACACACTATTCTCAGTTCGAATTGGATTTCTCCTTGATAGCTTGCATGGTAAGCTCAGTACAAGGTAATGTGTGGTACATTGGCTCAGGGGCTTCATTCCACATGGCAGTAAACAAAGATATCTTTAGTTGTTTGGAGGAGAAAAACATGCTATTCCATATCGAGCTTGCTGATGATGGAAAATACTTAACCAAAGGAGTTGGTACAATGAGCTTTAAGATGGAGTTTGGTTCCCTATACCATCTAAAGAATGTGATGTGTGTTCCAAGATTGAAGATAAACCTTGTCTCAGTAGCAACCATTGAAGACAAAGGGTATGATGTTGTATTCAACAAAGGGAAGGTCTACCTAAATCATTTTGCTTCAGGACAAGTCAAGCAGATTAGGGTCAGGATCGAGAACCTCTACAAATTGGAGGTTTATGCATGTGCAACCTTAAGCAACAAGGGAGAGAGTTCCCATAGTAGAGATGTGGTGGTTGAGCAAGAGCATGATAGAGATCTTAAGATCGAGCCTCAACTAGTATCTCAGTTTTAGTGTAAGATAGTAGGTAGTTAGGGTGACCAATAGGATGATTATGAGGACCATAGCCCAAGGCGAGTTGAGGCAACCACTCAGTCAGAGACATTCAATATAGGGAGAGTACGATCCAAGTGGGTAGAGGATTTGTGATCTAGACTTATACAAGAACACATCAAAATACAGATACAAACATAAAATCCTAGATGCAGCAGAAACAAAACTTCCTTTCATTAATATCAAAGAATTGGAATATGCTTACAAACAAAATGGAAATAAACTAGCTCGGGCAATTGTAGCTTGTCTGTAAGAAGAGATGTGGCAGCTACATGCCTCAGAAATGTGTTACAATGAGGCTCAAGGGCCTTTTTATTATTTAACAACAAGGGAAAACCATAAAAAACTAAAACCCAACCCTAAGAGATGGAACACCAAGAGTTTGTGGGCCCTGTTGGGGTTAGTTAGGAAGCCAACTTCCCAGTGTCGTAACTTGGTCATATGATCTTTGTTTGGCGTGTGCAATACCTCATTGGAAAGATCTCTCCGAGTACTACAGGATTTACTGTAGGCCCCTGCCTATGGCTACAAGCCACAAGCCACTTCCTATGGCTACAGGCCTACTGCGGACCTCAAAAAAGCATCGTTTGAGGGGTCAAAACAATTCTAGAAGTTTAGGACCCGAAAAGCTATTAAAAATAGTAAATGCTACTATAATCAAGGAAACAGATGAAACTGATTGGAGGTCTAGATGGAATAGGTGCGTGGCCACCAATATCCAATTGGATCAATTTGATTAAGGGAGCGTAGAAGAGAGTTGATCTCCCAACAACAAGAAGAAGACAACCAAATACACAGGGTACATGGCTCTTTCTAGTCCAGAGGGAGCAACTGCAGCAACAAAGAACTTGGTAGAGCTAAAGACAGATCCAGGTGGACGAGGTTCTTCCGAGAAGCCCTTCCTCACTAGCATGGAGTGTTGAAAATGTAGCAAGGAATGGCTTCTTTGACTTGTGCCTTAGTCAAAGAACAAAATTCAAATTCAATGTCATAGAAATTCAAGTTAGTTGTCTGCTAACATGTGCGATGTGGCCTATCCCTAATTTATTGTTAATTAATTCGAGTTAGATTTCTTTCAGTGAATTGTGTATTAGTTTATGGCTAAAATTAGCTATCTAATGGTGTTAAACTCTAGTGTTTGTGAGTTAACTGATCTCTAGTTCTAGAATGGAGATAGACTTAAGTTTAGTTAAGTAGTTTGACATTGTGTTAACTCAACTTACTCTAATTTAACTATAATGGCTGCGAAATTTAGCTCTAGTAGGTCATGCAATTTGAGTTCCCTATTGAGAATGAAGGCACAAATTGTATTTATTCATTGTACACATGTTTTTGTGGAGAGGCTTGAGAAGTGAGCATAGCATTTCTATTTGGAATTGCGCAAGGAAATATGATAAATTCCTATTTTTTAGGGGAAAATTTGCGCCAGGAAATAAGAGCTCTTAACAGGCTTATTTGCGTAAGTGTTGGAAAAAACTTGAGAGGATTTTATCAGTATTGCAGGGGCTTAAGGCTTGAAGAAAATTCTTTGTAATAGATCATATTACTCAGTTGATAACACAAGAAAGAGGGGTTTTTCCCAGTTGGGTTCCCCAGATAAATTTTGTGTTCTATGTGTGATTATGTTTTTATTCATTGTTTTCTTTCTGAAATTTTTTAAGTAGAAAAACCTTGTGTCTTTTGCAGATCAGTTTTCTCTCATTAGGAGTTGTAATGTTTTAAGGATTTTCTAGAGTTGGATTCCATAAAGTAATCTAACCTTCAAGAAAGACTGAAAATCCAATTTACAATGAAGAAGCATGTTCTCAACCTCAACTTGGAGGATCTATAGCTATTGTATCAAAATGTGAACGATCACTACATTTTGAACTACCAAAGCATCAATTTAGACTTGGAGATGCTACATAATGTCTTGTAATTCTTTAATTAATTCTTCATGATGCTAGAGAGATCCTCACATTTCCAAAATTGCATAATAAGCCATTGGTGAGAACATACAGTTTTCAAATGACAAAGGAAGGCTCCCATCCACTATGGAGAAGACATAATGGAATGGTTGCTCCTTTGTTGTAGATAACATCCCACCACAAGCTCATCAAATGAGTGCACATGCCTTATTTTGGTAGTTGGCTTTTGTTGAGCCATATGATAAATCCGCATGTATTTTCGTGTCATGTGTTAGTACTGATTTCACCCACTCCAACATGGAAGGCATCAAAGTATAGATTGGTAGTAAAGCTTAGAGTTAATTAAAATATCACCTCTTTCCCTTTTATAACTTTATTAGAAAAGAAGTTTACTTAGGTATTGTCACCATGCAACAAATGGAAGAAGTCCATAAAGGGGATTAAACACAAACCAACTCAATTTGATAAATAATTGAACCAATTTGGAATCTTAAAGAGAAGTTCATTCATGAAGGTGTCTGATTGTTTTCTTTAAATATCTTATTATGGTAAATTTTTTAATACTTATACTAAGTTTGTCTCTTGAAGGAAAGAGTATGTTTCTATCTAATTATTGGTAGCCAAGCCAAGACTCCAAAGCATACGAGAATATTGTTGTCCCTCTTGAAAAATGGCAACAAGAAAATCCTGATTTAATTTTAGGAGAAAATTGTAATTCCACATCAAAAGACAACTTGAATGAGTTAATTATGTTGTTATCGCTTAGTTAGCTTAGTTAATTTGAGTTGGGATTAACTTGAGTTGTGAACAATGATTCCTAAATTTTAGGAGTCTAGGTTGAGTTTCATTTTAGTTATAATAGTTTAATTTAGCTAAAATGAGTTAATTTCAGTTAAACTAGTTCTAATTGTTGGAGGAACTAGTAGGAGGTCTAGCAAGTGGGGTGCCGCTTCATGTGTTTAACTAGTTAACTGGTAAATCAACCATAATTAACTCATGTATGCATGAAATTCGAGTTACCCAGTTGAGATTGGATTTCAAGGGGAGTGCCCTATCAGTTGTATAATTATCCAAGTTGTACATGTGGTGAATGTAGTCTTAGAAGGACCTATAGGGATTGCACATTTCTGGATGAGGAATTTCCTATCTAATAGGGGGCTAATTCCTTGAGAAACAATGCAAGGAAATAAGAGCTTGGCATGCAGCAGAATTGGCTAAGTATTGGTCACAGACAGCTTGAAAGGTAGTGAGATAGATCATACTTTTGCAGAGATTGTTCAAGTTGAACAAGCATTGTAAATCTTCTCATATTTTTTTTTTTGTTAAGGCAAGAGACGTTCCTCCCATATCTATTAATCGAAAAATAATTTACAAAATTTACAGTTGTCCACTAGATAGAGTGGACTAAGAACAAGGTTGCTCACCGCCAGAGGCAAGGCCCCCAACCTTAAACTGAGACCCCCTAAACCAACCGAGATAACTGTGACTACCCAGTCACTGTTGGACCCTACAGTGGAGGAGAAATCCGCTTCACATAGATAAGAAAACCACAATTGCACGGTCTAACCATAACGTTGAACCCTGCTTGTAAATCTGACAGCCCAAAACACATCGCTTGGCCCCAAAAGCCGGAATTCCAACCCACCAAAACTTAACTTTATTGAGAAGCCGCACACTAGATAACATTCCACCCCAACCAAAAAGCACGATAATATCTGACCGTTGATTAGCGCCTCGGCATCCAATGGACAAGAACATTATCGTCCCATAGATATGCCCGAGCTTTACCATGCGATGAGGGCGGTTTACATCCCTCTCCCTCATCCACGTGTTGTTAGGTGTATGGCATTATTTCCGATAGACAGAAACCACCTTACGATTGAGAGTGGTGCGATCACTAGGTAATTGCTCAAGAAGCGGTTTATCCTTCCACAAGGTGGAACTGTGGAAAAAGTAGTTGCCATTATGCTCTCGAGCACCTTCCATTACCTCTGGAATGTTGAGCCCACCGTTCCACTCCTCCATTTCATGATTGAAGTATCTGCAACCAGGATTTTCGCTGCTCTTTATGGAACAAAGCAAGTTGCTTGGCCAATGCCGCTGAATCCTGAAGTTGGAATTATCAGTTCTTCTAAAGCCTACCTTAATTTACTGTTCACCTACATGTTTGACCAAATTGAGGGGATCCAATTGAGAATTGCTCATTGAGACCTTTCCTTTTCAGTTTTATCCCAAAACACTTTTTTGTCCTCTTCCGCAAGATTGAGACTAAGAGTTTTCAGATTGTCATGTCGCATTGCTTGCCACCCTATCACAACTCTGCTTTCCTTGCAACTAACTCCTTGGTTGGCCAAGAAATCCGCTAGTTTGTTGGCCTTTTTGCGCACATGATTGAACCTGACTGAGAGAAGCCCCTGAAAGTGACCCTGAATTCTCTAAAAAACCCGGTTAACTTCCAGTGCTAAGAGACTTTCTTCGGCTCTGAACCGCAATTGATTTTTTTAACCGAGTTAATAACTAACTCAGAGTCAGCTTCAATGATTAAGTTATGGTAGTTTTCCTGCTTCAACAAATCTAAGCATTGCTCCATAGCCATTAAATCCACCATTATTGGTGGCTCTTCCTAAATGACAATGGAAGAGAGAGAGGATGTTACCTGCTTCATCCCGCAGAACCCCCCCAAAGCTAGCTATACCGGGGTTGCCTTTAGAGGTTCCATCTATGTTGTATTTAAAAAAACCTCTTGGAGGAGGTTGCCAGTACTCCTTTTTAGACTCCCTTTTTCTTGTTGTTCTATTCTGGCTTAAGGGGATGATCCCCTACAATCCTAATAGCTTGAGAGTTCTCAAATATACTCATGTGGGAGGATTTTTGGGAAGGTTCCTGACTACTGAGCTGACAGTCTCCTTGATCTGTTTTAAGATCTAATCAAACAGGCGAGGAGCGGGATTCTTTTCATTTTTAAAGATTCTCTTATTACTTTCTTTCCATATATTGCAAATAATAAAACCTGGCATGAGGGCCCAAGCAAGGTTTAGAACTTCATTATCCGAAAAATTTCTCCTCCATCTGTTAAGGGTGTTAGTAATACTCTCCTTGTCCCTGTCAAACTGTTGAAAGATATTGGAAAAAGCATCCCATAGTCTGGAAGTGAAATTACAGCTATTGAGAAGATGTTCCATAGTTTCCTCTTGGGCTTCACAAAGCTGGCATATGGAAGGTCCTAGTATGCCTCTCTTTCTAATGTTGTCCCAAGTCAAAATTTTCCTTTAAAGAACCAACCACATGAAGAGTTTGATCTTCATCCAACCTTGATGCCTCTAGAGGTTTAGCCAGATTCTGTTCGGAGCCTGGGATACTAGCTCAAGGAGAACACTTTTTGCTTCCTTAATATTGAAGATGCCTTTAGTGTTGTTTCCCCGTCTGAGTTGGTCCTGCCCTTCAGACACCAAGATCATCCTTTGTTCAAACATTTTTCCGAGAGCCTCTGCTTTTGTATTCAACATTCTGTCATTCCTGCAATCTATATCCTTCCATATCCTCCATTTTCCAATATTGTGGGTATCATCCCAAAAATCCTTCACTCTAGTCAAACCTTGGGTGTCAGTTTCATGTTTAAGGTTCCAAAAATCCTCTTTTAACAGCTTCAGTTCTTGTTGCCATTTGTCCTCCCAGAAAAGAGCAAGGTATCCTTCTCTGATTTCCCAGAAGTTGTTTTGTTGCACTAAAACTTTGTTTTCCCAAGCTTTATTCCAGATGGCCGAGCCTTTTATGTAACTAGACATCCTTATGAGATCAGTGTGATTCCAAGA
>APFE031141167.1:0-11052 GCA_000404065.3 Pinus taeda
CCTAGCTCTTGAGCCTATGTGATACCTCCTTATCTATCAATAACCTTGTTCTCATGTATTCCAATGAATTAACCTCATTTTCAAAGGATTCATTAGGGAAAACTACTTCTCCATGAAATATAATTCCTCTAATTGGGATTCCATACTTAAGAGATATTATTCATCTTTCAACATATTTTGGTGGGCCAATTGATTGTAATTTATTTAATTATTTTTAAGTTCCCTTCAAATTGGGTTGCTGCTAGTTCTCTAGATTCCCCATTGAAAGGAGCTCATGACTCCTTAATAGTTCAGACAAAATCTTCCTCCTCCAACCAAGAAGGGATAAATTAAAAGGGACTAGGAGGTTTCCTCCATAATTTTGCAATTTCCAAATAAAATATTATGATCTTATTCATCTCCAAAGCCAACCCACTATCCAATATTTATTTGATCTTCTCTGATAGAATTACTCACTAAAAACCTATCAAGTTTCTTTATAATTCTATAATTCTACCCTCACCAACCCTTATTTTCCTCCAGGTAATATTGAACTTTACAAGCTCAATATCGTATAAAAACAAGTCTATTAGTTTCAATAATAGATACTCAGATAAAGCATTTTCTTTAGTAGTAGAAAGCCATATTTCAGCCCTTCCAAAAGTAAAAGTTTAGGTCACCTCCAAAAATGATATCATTTTGACTAAGAAGCCTCATGGCAAAAAACCCATCCCAATATGCCACTTGATCAACATATGGACCATATATGTTCAATACTATGAGCTTTTCACCAATCTATCGAACACATAAAATTGCACCTAATAATAAAGAAAAAGAGAAAGCATTAGACCATATAAAGCTCATTTTCCACATCCAAAAACTAAAACCTTGGAATTCCCCATAGAGTCTACATATCAAAATTCCCAAATAACTTCTCCAACTCACTTAAGACATTCAAACCCATCCCATGGTTTCATAAAACATTACAACATCCAAATTGTGAACATCCACAAGCCTTTGAAGGGAATTTTTTAGGGTATTACCTAACCTTGTTATATTCAGAGACATAAAATTCATGATGCACAATTACCAGGTGCATGGAAAACCTAAGAACCCCCTCGATAGGATGTTTCTTACTGACTAGAATTTCCTGCTTAGTTTTTTCTTAGGCCAAAGTATTATTCAATATTCTACCTCTCCTAGGCTTAGAAAAACCTCTATAATCATTCATACCTAGTTCACATTCAAATATTTTTTATATAATCCTACCCCAAAGATACCTCAACCTAAGAAAATATATAGATGAGCCCTCAAATACACTCTTTAATTTGAAGAACAAGGTGTATCCTTAATCCCTTTACAATAAGTAACATTTAAAGGCTCTTCAAGCATTGACTCCAATCCTATAATTTATTCTTTAGCAATCAAAGGAAAATCACCCTGACTAACTTTTATATCCTCATGATTCAAAATAGTAGTTTTCCACTTGCAACCATTCTTATAAAATCCCAAATAAATCCTAGACACCTTATCTAACCCTTTATTATCTAGGATTTCCAAACTTTTAATGAAGAAACAATCTTGGAGTTACCCATTTGATTAGAAGCATGTTCCTACAATAGTACAACCATGGATATTTATAGCATTTGCTCTAAGAAAAACATAGCCACTAGAGAAGGAGACCTATGAAGGATACCAACACCTTAATAAACACATTTTGAATTCTCTATCTCACTAACCCTAATTTATTCGATATCCCCTCCAACCTCCCCCTCATCAATAACCATAGTTGACATAATAGTATCTTTTACAGCTTCATAAACCTCCTTCTCCATAGTCTTTGAATCATTCTTCCTAATTCACAATTTTTTCCTAAAGTTAAGCTCACAATTTACCAACAATTGATCATATTAATGAAATCTCACCAAAAAACCGAAATTCCTAAGTAGTCTAGAATCTAATCATGGTAAATAAGACCTTTTTAGATGAGTATCCTAGCAACTAATGCCTCTTAAATATCCAAACCCATAATAATTCGATCAATATACATGAACATTGAATCCATAAAGGTCAATTCTATATCAATGATTGTGGCTATGGAATTTCTGAGCTCTTGAAAATAACCGATGACCAAAATTTCAATGGCTAACTAGATAACATATCCCACACATGCATAATATCTGATTTTTCTAGTCTTGCATAAAAAGGGATTCCATTATTTGTCGGATAAAGGGGTGGAATTCTACTTCTATTGGATCCTGAAGGTTTCCCCCACATTTACTGTTAATATAGGGATAAAGGTTATCCACCCTCTAGTCAAGTGGTAAAACTGAGACTAACAACCTAGACTCGACACTCATTGTGAGCACAACCAATCTTTTAAGGATTTGTCACACATCCTCCTTCCATGAAATCTCCCAACTAAATCCATGACTCGATGCATTTTCACATCATCCCCCAAGGCCAATCTAATTGGGTTCCCTTTCTCGAGCACGCATCTCTTGTGAATTTTGTTGGTAGAATTGAATTTTTGAACGTTTAGGTTGTGTATAAATAAATATTAATTTGTGAGTACCTTTACCTAAAACTAAATTTGATAGAAAGAATTGAGATAAATGGAATTTTAGAGTTAGATATGTGTTGATATTGATTGATGCACGTTATTTAATCATTAGTATTGGACTTGTGCCTATTAAGGAATATGATTTAGTAAATTGAGATAAATGAAATGTGCTAGTTAAAGATCTTATCAAATGTCATGTCACTAACAATGTCATGAACAAATTTAATATTCAAGGGATGGAATAGAAATTTGGAAAATTTTCAAAGCATTTTATAAAAACAAATAAAAGTTTTAGAAATTGAATTATAATTATTGATAGGTACCCAAAATGGCATATTTTTAGCACTAGTCTAATACCTTTTTTCACCATTTTCCCACTTTCCATCATTTCTTCTTACCTGTTTCCATCCATATTTATGCATTTTTGGTCAAGGTATGGATATCCTTCTATGTGCCATTTTAACGCTTATTCTTGTGCATTTTTTCTCTTGAAATTATTGCCTTTATGTACTAATAGAAGCATACATGATACATGACTACACAAGTACTAATCGACATATGTAACAACCCCTGGTTGTTTTCCTATTTAAATAAAATAAGGCCAAGGTCACGGGACACATATTCCAAGCAGAATGTTGGGAAAGACATAGTGATGGGTATCACTTGTGATTAATTTATGACTATGTAAATTGACAAAGGCAGTGGCAAAGGCAAAGTGGCAATAATTGGAATTTTACTTATGAAATAAAGGAAAATTGGAGAAAAGGAAGGTGAAGAGACATAAATTTTCATGAGAGGGAAATTGAAGGAAAATGAAAAAAATAGAGGCCTCAATGATAAAAAGGCTTATGAGGACCAGCTCACAACTTTTGTTAGTTTAGCTTTGGAGCTTTCTTCTATTCTCTCATTCTCTCATATTCTTGCACACTTAAAGTATTCTTGGAGCACTGACATACATTGGATTTGGAGAAAAAAGGAAAAGGAAAGCACGAAAGCACAAGGGAATAGTTGGATCAGAAACTACAGTTGGATTGCTTTGCAGGTAATAGGTTGCATGTATGATTTCCTTGTTGATTTTTGGATGCATGATTTATGCATGTGATTCATTGGCTATGTGTTGTCATTAGCATGGGTATTTTCCTAGATTGACAATGGTTTTTGCCTTTCCTTTCATTTCCTCGATAGCCATGGTGTTGTGAGTCTTTTCCCATTTTTTATTTTATGATTGGTGCTCATGTTCCTTATGGATGTGGGTTGGAACAAACACTCTGGAAGCCTTGGAACAACTTGGGTTGAGTTACTAATCCTAGAGCCTAGGTTGGTGTTGATTTTGGATAGCATCGGATGTGCTCTAGCCATGAAATTTGGTGGAGAGGCTAAGGCACACAAGATCTCCAAAACCCGGAAATCGTTTGGAGAAATTCCACCTGGATGAAGAGTTACTAAGATAATTAATATTTTTAATGGGTTCCTAAGTCTAAACTTAGGAAAATAAAAATATTAATGTGTATTAATAAAATATGGGTGAGAAAGTTCTAAGTGATGAGGATCAAGCCAGTTCTAATCTTAGCTGTTGATTAGGGACTTAATCTCAACCGTTGATTCGTCAACATGAAAAGTATGAGAGGAGGCTTGAGGGTCAATTGGAGATACACCAAGTGAGCAAATAATTCAATTTTCTGGGGCGAGGTTTGATGAAGAAATCGAGTTAGTGCCCAGAGTTGCAGTGAGGGGCAATTTAGTAATGGATTTTCATCCAAGGGTGAAGAATACATAACAGAGAGGCAACACAGTGCTGAGAGAGATAGTGTAGACCCTAGAAGGGCTGATGCAGAGGATGCAGAAGGCTGACGAAGAAGCCGTAGAGGCTGACGTTGGGCCTCAGAGGCAGCACTAGAGAGATTTTGTGGTGTAGACTGGGAGCAGATCAACAGATTTTGAGCCGGGGGAGGGTGACGCAGGTCCTGAAGGAGTGACGCAGTTCCAGAGCAGTGGTTGGAGCAATTTTTGCTGTCCGTCATAGGGAACAGTCAGAGTCGTTGTGGGTTTTGATCATTCGGTTGTTGATTTGCTAGAATATTTGTCTATGGATAGAGGTACTACTGCTGAGGATATTCTCTATTGGGTGAGCCATTTTTGGCACCCTAGTTGTATTCAAAAAATCTGCTTAGTAATACAAACCCTCTATATGATGCATCAATTTGCTCGAATTGGGTTTTTCCAAGTACGATTGTCCAAAAATAATAGTGTCCCTTGTGTTATTGTCTCAATTTACTCTAGTGCATGATCTGTATATTTGTGAAAGCTACAATAATGTTTACTTCAATGTTTATGCAATTAAATAACTTTTTAATGTAAATAAAAAGTAGGAGATTGTAAACCAGTAATTGCAGTAGGGGTTTCTGATGTGTTAGATTCAGGAACTTTCACAGTTGGGACAAATGATCTAGAGCCCATGACAGTTTGAGTTACTAGTTCCTAGAGCCCTAGACAACTCAAGTAGAGACTAATTTAGTTGGTGTTAGTGATGTCTGATCGTGGAGGTGGAATCACTGTGGATGAGGGTTGAGGTGGTTTGGCCTCTAGAAGCCCTGGTTTGGTTTTATTTTGGTTATTCCATGAAATCCCACTTTCATACTTGGAATATGGCACGAGAGTGATTGGATGAAAGAGAGATTTGGTTCACCCCAATCTATGGTTGGTTGGTACGTGGAAGTCCTTGACTTGGTTGGTATTTTCACATGTTAATATGAGACATTTTCCTGTGGCGATTATGTTGGTGACATTATGGCTGAGTTTTCATGGTTTCTATGCTGGTTAATTTCTGGTTATATGTTAGTTATATGATGTGTACCATCTATGGATCTTGTCATGAATTGTTTATTTATTTATTGGGTGATGAATGTATGGACTGGTAAGTATTATTGTAGCTATGTGGATAGGGCATATGACCTTCTTGGTGATTCTCAGATGAATCTCATACTAATATGATCATATATGCATTTATGACTTGTATCTTACATGTTTTCCATGAGTTTGGTGAGATTTATAGTGTGTTCTAGAAAGCCTAGGTCAAGTTTTTGATTCAAGATTGAATAATTAGCTTTTTTATCATGTTAATAATGATTTTGGAAAGTATTAGGAAGTTATGGGCAGTGGTTTGAAGGTTGTCCTAGAATTATGGCTCAAATCCAGGGACTACACTCTCTGAATTAGGAAAGCTGGGTCACAACCACATGGAGGAAGTGTTGGGCATGTGGTTGGAGGCCTATAAACACACCCAGACCTTTTCATGCATGTGATTGGGAGTCTAGGTCGGTGAAGAAGAACCCCAACTCAGGTTTTGGTCACCTAGGGTGATCCTTTGGCCCCTAAGTGTCTTGTAGCCTTGAGGGATGTTGCGAGTTGTTAGTTTATGGTTAGTTTGTAAGCCCCACTTCCTTAACTAGAGCTTGGAGTTTGGGTCATGTCATAATAACTCTTCGCCTCATGTTTACCCTGGCGAGCCAGTGAATTTTGGTAAATGTGGGAGGGGGTGTTTACCAGGTGGTATCAAAGCTTCCAAGTTTAAACACTTGGACTAGATGGGAGGAATGCGTTGTCATGTATGCATGTTAGTTGTATATGTGTTTGTTATGCATGCATGTGATAGTGATTGTTGCAATTGTGTCATCATGTAGAGGTTGATGAAGTTGATGTTGAGACGATATCTATGTCGATATCATTATATATACATATGTTGTGATAATCCAAATTGACTGTGTAGAAGAGATAACCTCCCCTTAACTTCAATGAGGTATGTTTGATTATGTATATATTTGGTTATCTGACATGGTATGTTTGCAAGAAGTAGAATATCAAAGATGACAAGCAAAATGGTTGATTATAGTTCATGTGAATCTCCTTATAGATCATGTGAGAAACCAATAGATGAGTACTCTTCTGACATAGTGGAGACCTTGAGAAGTTTGAAGGCAGAAATCAAAAGTTGTAAGGCATATAATGACAAAATAATTCAGTCACAATAAATAATTTCTAGAGCACAGGGAAAAAAATCAAAGGTCAATGCAGTGATCCTTTAGAGCTTATCAGATTTGCAGACACAAGGACAACCAGGTCTCATGGAGGACATAGGTCAGACAAGGATGACATAGTTAGAGGTGGTAGATGGATGTATACACTTGACATGAGAGGCAGTGGTTATGGATTCTATTCTAGTTCTGGATAAGAGAGGCAACATGATCATCATTGTTATCATCCTTACAGGAGGAACGAGAAGAAATACTTGCCGGATGAGTTCAAGAAAGCCAAGCCTCCTACATTTGATGGAGAGTTGAAGAAATCAAAAGATACAAGAGGATGGTTGCTTCGGATGAAGAAGTTCTTCGAGCTGCATGATTACACAAATAATATGAAGGCGATGATAACTATTTTTAGTATCAAGGGAAAATAAAACATCTGATAGGAAGATGTGAAGCATGTCAAAGGCATCACAACAAAGGATTTGAGTAGGCATGAGTTCAAAATGCTTTTTAAAAAGAAGTATTTGTTAGAAATATACTATGATGGTAAGGCTAAGGAGTTAAACTAGTTGAAGATGGGATTTATGACATATGAAGATTATACGACTAAGTTCTTGGAGCTATTGAGGACGTACCATATATTAAGGATGAGAAGACGAAGGTTCAAATATTTGTTAATGGATTTCCTTTAGAATTTAAAGATCGAATTGAGTATCATGAGCCTCAAACATTGGAGGAAGTAATCAGAAATATGAAGCATTGTTATGAGTGATCTAAGTGTAAGTCAAATCCTAAGCATGGTTAGAAAGGTAATGGAAAGACTAAGGGAAAGTGGGATAAGAAGTGAGGAAGACCTCAGGATGTAGGTAACAAAGAGAATGCATTGCCATACAATAAATTCAATGCAGTTGACAGAGGACAAGAATTTCAGTCTAAGGAGCAGAACAAGGGTGTTCGTTGTAGTGGTGGAATTGTGGCAAGGATCATAAAAAGAGAGATTGTCCACAACATTAGGATGGCAAACCTCATATTTACATTGCTCAGGAGGAAAGGACAGTTGGGGATGTTGGACAAAGTATTCCTTAGATTTATGCAACATTGGATGATAGGCAGGCTGATCATCGGGCATCTATTATCGATATGGAAGGTAAGCTTCGTGATCAAGTTGTTTCTATTTTAATTAACCTTGGATCTAACTATAGTTATATCAATCCTGAGATGGTGGATAAGTGTTTCTTGAATAAAGAAGTGCATGCAGAGTCTTGGTTGGTGTAGTTGGCTATGGATACCAAGAAAAGAGTTCATCATTGGGTGAGATATTATACATTTGAGCTAAACTATATCACTATATCAGTGCGTATAAATGTACTTCCATTGGGATCATGCAATGTGTGGTTGGGTATGGATTGGTTGTACATTCACAAGACTAAGGTAGATTGCTATGATAAGGCTATTGAGTGCCTAGATGATTGTGGAGAGAGGAAAATATCACAGGTTAAGAAGAATTTGACATCAGTGAGAATGGTTACAGGTATGTAGGAAAAATGCAGTAGCGGGAAAGGGCGTGTATTGTTTTTAGTTCATATTTCTAGTGAAAAAGGGAAGGATGTTGAGTATGATGAAGTCCTGAAGAGGTATGTGGTCTTGTAGCAATTTCAAGATGTATTTCCAACATATATTTCAAAGTTACTATCTCATAGGGAAGTGGAATTTTCTATTGAGTTGATGTCGGGAGCATCACCAACATCAAATCCATCGTACATGATGAGCACTCTAGAGTTAAGTGGAATAGAAGTTGATGCTTAAGGAAATGCTTGATAAAGGATACATTAGGCAAACTATGTTTCCTTGGGGTGCACTAGTGTTGTTTTTTGAAGAAGAAGGATGGTACTCCCATATTGTGCATTGATTATAGGCAGTTGAACAAGGTGACGATCAAGAACAAACATCCTTTGTTGTGGATTGATGACTTGTTTGATCCATTGAAGGGAGAAACAATGTTCTCGAAGATTGACTTGAGATCAAAATATCATTAGGTACGCATCAAAGAAGAGTACATCTACAAAACCATATTCTAGACCAGGTATGGGAATTATGAATTTGTTTTGGTTCATTTTGGTTTGAATAATTCTCCAACTACTTTCATGTGTTTTATGAATAGTGTGTTGCATCCTTATCTCAACAAGTTTGTGATAATGTTCATTGATGACATATTGATATATTCTAATAATCAAGAATAACATGAAAAAAACCTAGCAGTAGTGTTAAGATTGTTGAGACAACATCAATTGTATGAAAAAATTAGTAAGCGTAGTTTCTTTCATACAAAAGTTCATTACTTGGGGCATGTTGTTTCCAAGGAAGGTATATCAGTGGGCCCAAAAAATATCAGAGCTCTCATGGAATGGGAAACTCCTAGGAATGCAGACAAGGTCAAATCATTTATGGTACTAGCAAGTTAGTACAGGTGGTTCATCAGGAACTTCTCATGAATTTCCTATCCTATTACATCTTTGCAGGAAAATGAAATAAGTTTGAATATATTGAAGAGTGTGCAACTATTTTTGAGCAGTTGAAGCAGTTGCTTACAAACACTCTTGTTTTGAAGATTGTAGATCCAGATAAAGAGTTCATGGTATGTACAAATTCTTCCAAGAGATGACTTGGTGGAGTCCTGATGCAAGATGGATAGGTGGTATGCTATGTGTCAAGAAAGTTGAATGAGAATGAGAAGAACTACGTGATGCACAATCTTGAGTTGGTAGTTATCATTCATGCATTGAATATTGTAGATCTAGATAAATAGTTCATGGTATGTACAAATTCTTCCAAGAGATGACTTGGTGGAGTCCTGATGCAGGAAGGATAGGTGGTATGCTATGAGTCAAGGAAGTTGAATGAGAATGAGCAGAACTATGTGATGCACGATCTTGAGTTGGTAGTTATCACTCATGCATTGAATATGTGGAGACACTATATTATTGGAAGGAGGTTTATTCTGATGAGTGATCACAGTGGGTTGAGGTACTTGTTTGACCAACCTAATTTGAATTACAGGAAACCTAGATGGTTGGCCACTCTCAATGAATTTGACTTTGAGATCACGTACATTAATGGAAAGGAAAACAGGGTTGTAGATGCTCTTAGTAGAATAATATAGGTGAATCATAATGCAACAATGAGTTCTTATGGGATAGATTTGCAGGAGCAGATCTTGCAGATAGGACAACATGGTGACATGTATCAATAGTTGAGGCACATGTTACAACAATAGGGTACATGTGAACAAGATGTGGATTATCATCTCATGACAGATGGCTTGGTTAGATTTAGGGACACGATTTATGTGTTAGATGACAGTGAGCTCAAGAAGATTATCTTAAGGGATATTAAAAGACATTGAAAATAGCTAAGATGTTATATCATTGGCCTAACTTGAAGAAAGAGGTGGCTGAGTTTGTTGTGAAATGTTTGGATTTTCAGCAGGGAAAAGTAGAGTGTAAGCATTCAGGTGGTTTACTGTAGCCGATTTCGATTCTAGTGGAAATGGGAGGTCATTTCCATGGAGTTCATTAGAGGTTTTCTAAGGACATTAAAATAGCATGATTTTATTATGGTTGTGGTTGACATGTTAAGTAAGGTAGATCACATCATTGCAGTTAAGTCCACGAATTCAGCTAGTGAGGTAGCTCAAATTTTCATCAGGGAGATAGTGAGGTTGCATGGTGTTCCTACGAAGATTGTATACGATATAGATGCCAAGTTCACTTTTAGGTTTTGGAAGGAGTTGTTTCCAGGTTTGGGGACAAAGTTGGCTTTTAGTACAACTTATCATCCACAAACAGATGGAAAAGCAGAGAGGGTTAACTATATTCTTAAGGACATGTTGAGAATGCATGTCATTCATTACCAAAGGAAGTGGGAAGAGTATCTTCCACTAGTAGAGTTTGCATATAAACCAGGTGCCAGGAGTCCTTGAAGATGAGCTTGTTTGAGGCAGTTTATGGGCGAAGTTGTAATACTCCTATCAGTTGAAGTGATCCAGTAAACAGGGTACTAATTGGACTGGATATGTTGGTAGAGATGGAATAAGAAATGTAGGTTATTAAGAGGAATTTGAAGGCAAAACAGGACAAGAAGAAGAGCTATGCAAGTCAAAATAGGGTATTTAAGGAGTTTCTATTATGAAACCAGCTCACAAAAAGATAGAAAAGATAGATCAACACCTTAGAATTCAGCCTCTTCGAGGGGGCAACCTCCTTTACATTACACAAATGAATGATTCTTTGATGATTCAAATGACAAAACCTCCTTTCTATATATAGGAGTCTAAGGAGTCACAGTATAACCCAACCGACCTAACAATAATAATATAAAGGCACAAAAATAACAATAGAGGGATTCTATGGGGCACAGTAATAACAATATGGGGACAATAGGGGCACAACAATATTAATAAGGGATATAACTACAATAGTGATGGGGTAA
>APFE031141187.1:0-15497 GCA_000404065.3 Pinus taeda
TAGATGCAAAATTATATGCAAAACTAGACACAAAACTCGATGTAAAACTTGGCACAAAAGGGATGCACAAATGGATGAAAAAATGGATGCAAAAAATGATTTAAAAAAGGATGTAAAAGTTGATGCAAAAGTTGATGCAAGTGTAGGTGCAAAAAGTGGATGAAAATGAGGATGCAAAAGTATGTCAAACAAAATTAGGTGCCAAACTTGATGCAAAACCTGGAACAAAACTTGGTGCAAAGGATGACACAAAAATTGGCATAAAATTTGGTGCAAAACGTGGTGCAAAACCTATTGCAATACTTGGTGTAAGACTTGGTGCAAAACTCGATGCAAATTTTGTGTCAAGTTTTGCACCATATTTGATAAATGGATGCAAATAGCACCAAAAATGGGCTCTAGATGCAAAAAAAGAAGTAAAAAAGGATGCTAATCACAGGATTTGTTGTAGTGATACTTTCAACAATTTTTCCAAGCCTTTTACAATAACACTTGTATGCTTTGTTGTGGGGAGAGTAACCAAGGAGAATGCCTTCATCTGCTCTAGGTTCAAACTTGCCAAGATGTTCATCAGTATTTTTGATATAGCATTTGCTTCCAAAAATTTTGAAATATTTTACCGAAGGAGTCTCACCATACCCGAGCTCATGAGGGGTTTGAGTGTTGTTCACCCGGACATTTGTTTTGTTGAGAATAACAATTGCACCAAATGCAGCTTCACCCCAGAAAGTTGTGGGAGTTCCACACTCATCAACCATAGCACGAGCCATTTTTTAAACCGTTCTGTTCATCCTTTCAACTACTCCATTTTGCTGAGGAGTCCTGGCTGTAGAGAATTCTCTTCTTATTCCATGTTCTTCACAAAAATTGAAAAATTCATTTGAGGTAAGCTCCCCACCTCTATCAGACCTGAGGCAATTAATTTTGTGATCTGATTCATTTTCAACCAACGCTTTGAAGGATTTGAATTTTTTGAAGGCTTTATCTTTGTGCTTCATCACTCCTATCCAAACCATCCTTGAATAGTCGTCAATGAATAATATAAAGTATTCTTCTCCCCGAGGTGACCTTTTCCTAGATGGACCACATACATCAGTATGGACAAGCTCAAGTGGCCTGCTAGCTGATCCTTCCTTCTTGGGGAATTTAGTTCTAGTTTGCTTACCAAACTGACATGATTTGCATATTGTATTATCTGGAATTCTGATGTCTGGAAGACCACGAACTGCTTGGTATTTGCATGCTTTCCTTATCTGTGAGAAGCTTAGATGCCCCAACCTCTGGTGCCATAGCCAGTGTTCATCATTCTTGCTCAGATAGCATTGTTGTTGTCCTCCTTTGAATATGTATAAATTATTTGGAGTTCTTATGCCTTTGATCATTGTTGCTCCTGTATCAAGATCACGAACACTACATCCATTTGATCGAAATATTACCTCTGTTCCTTGATCGCACATCTGACTAACACTCAATAGATTATGCTTTAAGACAACAACATACATAACATTTCCTTCTTTGACCTTTTCTTTTAAAAGAATAGAACCTTTACCTTTTATGAGTGGAGGGGTGTCATTTCCAAATGAGACCTTCTTCTCCTTCTCCAAGGCAATATATGGCTAAAGTTTTTCTTTATCACCTGTCATATGTTTTGAACATCCACTTTCGATGTACCATTGATTTTCCTGCCCTTCTACATATAAGGCTATACCACATCTTTCTGGTTGTGGTTCTTTCATTCTCCATGTTTTGATATTTGAGGCTTGCTCCTTCTAAGTTGCCTGCCGAAATCTGCTCCTGCATTCAGAATCTTCATGACCAAAATTATTACAAATAGAACATTTTATTTCATTTTCAAGAGCAGAAAAGTTAGTGTAGGTCGTTTTCATGATCCCAGTCATACTCCTCTGTTTTTTAGTTTCTCTAGTCATGATAGTTTTGTAGGCAACACACTAAGCTGTTGTGCGTCCAAAGTTGTGACAACAGAAACATGGAAGAAATTCATGCGATTATCAACCCTGTGGATCGAACGATTGTAGTTTTCATTGGCATTCATTCTTGAGGCAAATTGAGAATGATTTACTCGTAGTATGTTGTAGCTTCTGTTTATCCTTGAAGCATATTGGCCCTGATTTACTTGGTGATCTCTATTCATTCTTGAAGAAAAATGTCCCTGATTTACCTGGTGAGCAGCATTGTGCCTTTGCTATTGATTGCCAATTTGTTCACTTCTCCTTGCTTCATCAATATAACTTTTGGAGGTGGATGGCTTCGGTCCTTGAGATGCTTCTTCATTATATCCCAGACCTGTCTTGATTAGTGGACAACTCTATACTTTGATAATCTCATCTAACGTTTCAGATGCTTTAACAAATCTAAGATTAAGAGTTTTAGTTTTCTCAATCTCTTTTCCAAGTCTCATTATTTCACATTCTAATTTTTCGTGATGTTTTTCACTTTCAACCAATTGGAATTGCAGAGTATCAATAATCATATTTTTCTCTTATAAACAAATTTTGAGTTTATAAATCTCTTCATAAATACCTTCTTCATCTATAGCATCCATGAAATCATCATCTTCAAAAGCCATTAAAAGTCTATAATTATTACCTTGTTCATCTTCATCACTATTTGCAAATCCATCACTATCATCATGAGTGTAATAGCTTTTCTTATTTACATTATGTTTCTTGTTCCATCTAATAGGTTCCTTACCTTTATGAGGAAACTTGGTAGCATAGTGATCGAATCTTCCACAAGCAAAACTTTTGAAAGGTAACTTACCTCTGAATCTTCCAGCACCCCGTTGAAGGTTCTTGACAAAATTTGATTCTTCCTCTTCTTCTGACATATGTCCTGAGTCATAAGAATCTCCTTTTCCTGAGGCCTTGAATGTGGCTTCTCTTCTATCTGATGGTCCCCCTTTCCTCATTTCATAAGCGGTTAGAATTTTGTGTAGTTGCGACATGGTAATTTTCTGTAGATTCTCCTTTTCTTCTATTGCATAAACTTTTGATTCAAACTTAGAAGACAAAGATCTCAGAACCTTTTCAACCACAACAACCTCTTTTATTTCTTCACCCAAATTTTTCATACAATTAACAATCTCATCTATGCGTAGGAAATAGTTAGCCACACTTTCATCATTGTACATTATGAGATTTTCATATTGAATTCGAGGGTTTGAAGTTTTTCTCTTTTTACCTGTTCATATCCTTCATAGCTCAGAATGATCTTGTCCCATATTTCTTTTGTGGTTTTTACACTGCATAACCTTGACGAATTCTGATTGAGATAGACATCCTAATAGAGTATTGACAGCCTTTGCATTAGTTTCAAACTGCTTCTTCTCAGCCGAATCTGTAGGAGTTGCTGATGGAAAAGTGTACCCTGTATCTATGATATCCCAAACTTATGTACCAAGAGATTGAAGATAGGCTGTAACTTTTACCTTCGAATAGACGAAGTTGGTCCCATAAAAAATTGGTGGCCTGATTGATGCTTCTCTCTTGTAGTTGCTCATGATGATAGATCTTCCTTCAAGCAATCAAGCTTCTTTTGAATGAACCGCTATGATACCAATTGTTGGAAATAATATTGAGAGGGGGGGTTGAATCAGTATTATATGGTCAATTATTTTCTTTTTCAAACCCAGAACATATACACTACTTCAATTAGAGAAAACCACGTATATATGCAACTACAGATAAGGAAACCCGCGTGTACCATACAGACTTATAATTTAAAATATTCTACAGATGTTGAACATTAATCTGTGCATCAGGATCATATAAACAATAACCAGGAACAGAAAAATAGAACATAAGACAATCACACACAAGAACACAAGATATAAGGTGGAAACCCAATGTGGGTGAAAACCACCTGCTGCAATATGTCTCTATCTTTTCAATTAGAAACCTCTTTTTACAATGATTCTATACTAGTGCAGTCCTTTACCAGTACGCAGTCCGCTACCTACAAAGAGCTACAACCCTCTCTCATTTTCCAGCTTCTCCTGGAAGGGAGCTACAACCCCCTTAGTTCTTGTACTAGTTGAGATACTAGTACGCAGGCTGCTACTTGCAGAAGACTACAACCTTCTCTTCCTTCTAGGGATGGCGTTTCATAAATTTTCAGACTAGATCCACAAATAACATCAATCAAACATCAAGAATTTCTGCATCAACCAATCACCTTTTCACCAATCAAAACTGAATCAAAATAAAAACTTCCCTGACAACTGTACCCATATCATAATAACAGTAATCACACCCCACTTCTGAACCCAGAACACTGTAGCAATAAATAGAAGCAGCTAGAACATAAATCAAGAGATGTACACTACTTCACTATTCAGAAACTTGCATCCATACGCTTCTGTGTCAATATCGACCTGCGTATACGTGACTTTCCCTTATAAGAATAGCCTGTATACACACCTTCGCTTCACTGAACCTACGTATAGATCTATAAATTCATTCTTTCAAACATTCAGATATTAGTTAACCCATATTATCAGATTTATAGATCAAGCGTATGCCACATATCACAGATCAAAATCATATAGAGATACCACTATTCCAGCCTTAATATTTTGACCCATCAATAGAACTTATCCCTTCTTCCTGGCTCAGGTCCTTCTTCATTTCAGATCTAGATCTGCACCATAACCCAATCACAGTATTCTAGATCTAGCACTTTATCAGATATTCAATAATTCAGAGGATGCCTTGCCAAATGATCTCCTTCCTCTTTTATAGCCTTAGGCCTTTCACAATACCACAGACCAAAAATCATAACAATTCAATACCATGGACCCAATACTTGGGATCAACACTTATGATGAGATACCATGGCCCAAAACCATAAGTTCAAATCCAAGGACTAAATACCATGGACCAAAACAATAGGATCAAAAACTGTCGGACTAATACCATGAACGAACCATACGTTTTCCCATGTGCGTGCGCTTTTCTCTGCAAGAAAGTGCATGAACTTTTCTCTGCAAGAAAGTGCGTGAACTTTTCTCTGCCTGAAAGGAACTTTTCTCTGCATGAAAGGAACTTTTCTCTGCATGAAAGTGTGCAAAATTTTGTCTACATGAAAGGAACTTTTGTCGACATGAAAGTGTGTGAAATTTTCTACACTATAATTTATCATCTGAGATGAGTGGGTTGCCATCAAGTACAACATATGCATCATAATGCCAACACAATCAAGAACCTCAAACTTTGAACTTATCCCTTCTTTGTATACTATTCTCCCCTTTGATCACCTTTACTCTGATACCATGTAGAAGATCACTATAGATTAAACTGATTATGCAATGAACTAAAGCAAAATACTTAATCTACTTATATATTCAAACTTGCATAATCTTAATCTATTTTGAGCAAGATCAAATAGAACACATATAACAGAGTTCTAAGAAGATTCAATAACACATGAAACACAAAAATATGTAGGGGAAAGCCTCAGCTAGAAACCCCACTATCTATATTATTTCGATGCATTTGTAATTAAGTCTGGGTAGGAAATATTTTACTATGCTCATAATTCAATGCATATGTAATTAAGTATGGGTACTAAGGATTTATTAGACACATGGTTTTATATGCTCATTACAGATTTAATAATATCAATTTGCTCTACCACGATATGTAGTGGGAGCAGGACTCGTCTCCTCTGTCATGCCGCCTCGATTTGTTTCTCTTGCCTCATTCTCCTCGCTGCCTTGACAGTGATCTAACCATCACTCTAATCCGATGGACGAAGCCTCATTTTAAAACTTCATTTGGGTTTTACGAAGGTCTTGTTTCATTTTTATTGTTTCAGCTTTTGACTCAATTGTTTTTGGGTTTTGAGACCAGGGCTTCATCTCTGAGTGGTTTGAACAGTGAAGACTTCAGTTTGGCTTCTACTGAGGTTTCAGAACAAGTGGAGCCTCCACACATACACAACCCCTTCAAATAATCACTTATTCTTTCTTGTGTATTGCTTCAGCTACCTAATTTGCGGTTATATTGTTACCACCTAACGAATTGTCTTGACGTTGGAGTGTGCAGGTACTTCAGGTGAGGTCTCGGCGTGTCAAAGGATTTCTAAGGTGGTTTCCACTGACTTTCTAAGACATACACACTCAAATCTTTAATGGATTCTCCGGTATGTTCAATGTTTTTTCTTGCAGCGTATATTGGCCGAGTAGAAAGGCATACACACTTGCCCTGATGGATTTCCTCGGAAGGGTTTCTAGATTCCTACTGATTTATTCTAGTACTTCGACTAAATACTAGCTACTGTAATTTTGTATTTATGTTGTATGTGTTTTTCTATTTTAAGGGAATCCTTGTCGACCCTTCATGTGAAAATTCTTACCTTCAGGGTTTATCCAGCAACTCCTTGGGAATCAAACCAGGAGCCTATAATATTATTGTCAGTGCTTGGATTATATGTCTTATTTGCTCTGGGATTTTCATCCAGTGCTCATTTAATTATTTCATTTACATTGGAAACTTTTTCATAATAATGAATGCTTTCAGAGATGTCTTTCATGGCTAGCCGAACCTGTTATATAATGCGAATGAATTATTAGTTTAAACTGGTTAATACTCATGTTTAATAGGCAATTCCTGTAGCTCTCACATCTCTCTTTTGTTCTAGATATTGCAATATTCAGGCTTTGTTTTGTATATATGGTCTCTCAACGACTTATTCCTTTCTAGTTATGTCACTTTCCAGTGTTTCTGAATTCTTCTTGTTTGAGTTTGAAAGCTTTCAATCCACTATTTTTTAGTTTAAATACATTATGTGTAATTTAGGTTATTTCTTGCAGACATGAAGGCATGGAGTTGGGAGCCTTCCCTAGCCTATCGACATATCAGGTCATGTGGGTTTGGGTTGTCTTTCTGGATTCTTTATTGGACCTTTCTGTATTACAAAACTCCTTAAGTTTTCTTTGATGCTATAATGTACTACATCGCTATATGTTCTCATACTCCCTAACAATGGCTTAACATATATAGATATAGGTTTTAAATTTGGCAGTAAAACATGCCTCAGCCAATGTTTTCCTCTATAATTAATATGTGGTTTTGGTTATATCAAGGAAAATATTACATACTATTCTTTTTGTCAGAAAGATATACCCAGATTCTCTCCATAATCCTGGTTTTGCCTAGTAAATTTCTTTCCTTTCTAGGTAAGTTTATTATTCTAAGTTTGTACTACATTCTTAGTTTATGCATGAACTAGAAAATTTCTCCTTTTATAATTTATGAAAGTAGCTAGTCTCCTATTTCATGATAAGATTGTACAACATTTTAAATTTCCAAGTTTTGTTGTAGTAACAATATTTTTTCCAAAACTGAACATTCACTCTATTATTTTATAAGTAATAAAGTTTCTCTAAGTTGTTTTACTTACCTGAGATCAGTGAATAAAGGAAAAATCCAAGTGTAGAAATCACCTCTGTATTTTAACAGATTCCAATCCTCCCAACCTTGAGACTTTCTTTCAGGTCCAAGTCTCCCCCCGAGCTTGCTTACAAGATCAATATCTTCTTGCAAGACTTCTCACATAGTGCCACAACTATTTGGTCACTACCAGACTTAGCCTCTTTTTCACATGACCACTCAACACGGATTCTCTCCCTTTTCTTCTTTGTTGCTCTCAGGTTTCCTGTCTACCCTCTTGAGTCATTTCCTTGGAGAATTCATAATCGGGGAGGTAGTTAGGTTTAGGCAATTGCCTACCTTAACTTTCTCGATATGAAAAGTTAAAAGATATGTTATTCAAACAGTAACCATAAAATATAGTTTGCTTTTACTGCGAAAAAATAAAAATAATTACAGTTTTCTGGGGACATCATATCACCCCCATAAAATCAAACATCGTCTCGATGTTTTTCTGTTGAAAAATAGACCCAAAAAAGATTCTTTTATGAGTTGTTCATCCTACCAGGTGGCCTCATTCAGCCCATAGTGCTACCATTGCACTTTAAGTTGGGTGAGAACTCGTTTCCGTAGCATCACTTCTCTTTGATCGAGTATAACCAAAGTTTCGACCAAGAAGTCTCCTTTCGGTTTGACCTAGATAAGCAAAAAAAAATTGTCAATTTTTATTATCATTAATTTCTTATTTGACTTGCTTAGAGAAAATTATGTTAGTTGCAATTCTGTCACATCCCTATGTACTTTAACATAAACCATAATAAAAAAGAAATTATTACATATTAGCATAGTCCTTATATGATGATTGTAAATAAACTTACCCTTTGAACATAATATCAAAGATGCATATTCCCGGCTGCAGGTGATATTAATTGATGGAGGTACAGAGGCAGGCTTCCCACTGGGCAAGTGGCAGACCATCGCCGCCATCTGTCCAGCTGAATTTAAGGCCTGCCACCCCTATCGTTTCAACTTGAAAGCGGGCAGTATAACCCACCGCAAGCCAGCCACCCATTGCATAATTCTTTGCTCGCGCTCTGTTAGTTCAGCTTCTGGGAGGCAGTTGCGTTGTATCGGTTCACACATGGCGTGGATAGTGGCTGCACAGTATATTTACAGCAAGCCAGGGATGGTAACTCATTTCCTTTCTATTGTTTTCGTTAATGTTTGGCTCTGGGTTATTATGTGTTGTGGTTTGCAGCAGGTCTGTGGTCGCCGGAGAATGTCTCAGAGGTTCAGAGCTCGGCCTGTGTTTCTGAAAGTCCTGGTCTTTTCTGTTGAGTCTCCTGTTCACATTGCTTATCTCTCTCACGCTCCTGTGTTTTCCTATCGGGGCTTTTGGAGGTTCAGACCTCGGCCTGCGATTCTGGAAGCCCTGGTCTCTATTGTTGAATTTCTCGTTCATATTGTTTATCTTTTTCATGCTCCTGTGTTTTCCTATCGGGGATTGTGGGTGTTTTCGCTTGTGGCTCCCCTGGGTATCTCTGCTATCGGAGATATCCCGCCCTATGTGCCTCCGCTCTACTCAAAGTTTCTGGGCCCGAATTCTTGGCTCCCTGAGCCTCTGGATTCCAGAAGCCACAGCTCTTTGTGCCATCTCACTATTCATTCCAGTTCAGTATGTCAAGAGAAAGGCTTCGCCTTAGCAGCCGCAGAGGCGGGTCTCGGGGAGGCGCCAGAGGCAGAGCCAATCCGTAGCGCTCCTCTCACTCCGATTCCTCTTCAGACGACTCTGACTCATGAAGTGCAAGGCGAGGCCGAGGGAGAGGTAGAGGGCGGGCTCGTGCTTCTATTTACAAGCATACCTCACATCCCTCATCCCGGTTCTGCTTCCCATGCTTACTGGATAATGCAACATATTATATCTCTATTCGAATTGAGAAATGTGATCGTACAGTCCCTCCACAAGTCGCTGAGGAGCAAAGGCCTCCTGCTCCAGTCCTGTGTCAACAAGCTCATCCTCCTACTCCAGTCCTTGGTCAACGAGATTAGCCTGTGGAAACCTCGGGTGCGGTGGCGGGTCCGAGTGCATCAGCCAAAGACGATGCACCTTACACTGATTCAAGCGAGTCAGACCAATATGGCTGCAGGGTGGTGGAAGAGTAGCCTTCCACCTCAGTGGATGACTGAGCCTGTCTCCAGGGCTTTTTGGTGGTGGGTATGGCGTTTTAATTTAGCTTGTCTGGTATCTCTGGTTCTCTGCTTTCTCAGTAAGATTTTCTTTGTAAAGCTGAAGCTATGCTCATCTCTTTTCATGTTATACACGGTTCTCAAGCGTGCCTCTGTATGTGGCTATATTGTCATATGTAACAGTCTGGGGATATGGTTTTTTGAGTCTGTTACTGAAAGCAATGTCTAGGTAACTAGGATTATCTTTCAGTTGGTTGAGGTTTTTGGTAGTTTGCTGGTCTTCCAGTCTTGGTTGGTGACAAGTGTCTATCTGGATATCCCGGTTATGTGTCTCACTGTGCTAAATCCATCTCCGAATGGTGAAATCTGAGGCCTGCCTCGATGTAATTTTTTGTAGCCTTTTTGTATAATAATAGACGTAGCCTAATTTACAATTTTTTTTTATTATCAAAAATGCATATTATGTTAATCAAATAGTGTTTACAAAGTGGTTTATTGTTATACAGTACAATGCATATATTTCAATGCATTTGCAATTAAGTTTGGGTACTAAATATTTTACTATGCACATAATTCAAAGCATATCCAATTAACCATGGGTACTAAGGATTTACTAGACACATGGTTTTATATGCTCATTAAGGATTTAATAATATCAATTTTCTCTACCACGATATGTAGTGGGAGCAAGATTCGTCTCCTCTGTCATGCGCCCTTGAGTTGTCCCTCCTACCTCATTCTCCTCACTGCTTCGATGGTGATCTAACCATCGCTCTAATCCAAAAGATGATGGCTCATTTGAAAACTTCATTGGGGATTTACGGAGGTCTTGTTTCATTTTTATTGCTTCAGTGATCAGCTCTTTGGTTTTTGGGTTTTTAGACCAGGGTTTCGTCCCTGAGTGGTTTGAATAGTGAAGATTTTAGTTTGGCTTCTACTGAGGTTTCAAAATAGGTGGAGCCTCCACCCATATGTGGCCGCTTCAGATAATCACTTATTCTTTCTTGTGTCTTGCTTAAGCTACCTGATTTGCAGTTGTAATGTTACCTCCTAATGGATTTTCTTGATTTTGGCGTGTGAAGGCTCTTCAGGTGAGGTCTCAGTGTGTCAAGGGATTTCTGAGGTGGTTTCCACCAATATTCTAAGACCTGCACACTCATCTCTTTAATGGGTTCTTGGGTATGTTCAAGGTTTTTTCTCGCGACATATACTCGCCGGGCAGAGAGGCATACATGCTTGCCCTAATGGATTTCCTTGGAAAGGTTTCTCGAGTGCTACTAATTTAATTTGGTACTTCGGATGAATACTAACTACTGTAATTTTGTATTTATGTTGTATGTCTATTTTTTATTTTAACGAAATCCTTATCGACCCTTTGGGTGACAATTCCAAACTTCGGGGTTTATCTAGCAACCCCTTGGGAATCAAACTAGAAGCCTATAATATTATTGTAAGTGCTTGAATTATATGTCTTGTTTTCTCTGGAATTTTCATCCAGTGCTTGTTTAATTATTTCATTTACACTGGAATCATTTTCATAGTAATGAATGCTTTCAAAGATGTCTTTCAGAGCTATCCCTGCTCGTTATATAATGCCAATGAATTATTAGTTTAAACTGGTTAATACTCATGGTTAACAAACAACTCCTATAGCTCTCACATCTCTCTCTTTTTTCTAGATATTGCAATATTCGGGGTCTATTTTGTATATATGGTCTGTCAATGACTTATTCCTTTCTAGTTATGTCGCTTTCCAATGTTTCTGAATTTTGCTTGTCTGAGTTTGAAAGCTTTCAATCTGCTATTTTTGGTTTAAATACTTTATGCGTAATTCAAGTTATTTCTTGCAGACATGAAGGATTAGAATAGGGAGCCTTCCAGAGCATATACACATATCAGGTCGTGCGGGTTTGGGTTGTCTTTCCGGATTATTTATTGGACCTTTTTGTATTACAAAAATCCTTAAGTTTTATTTGATGTTATAATGTACTGCATCGCTAAATGTTCTAAGACTCCCTAACAATGGCTTAACATATACATATGTATGTATATATATATATGTGTGTGTGTGTGTGTCCTGTGTGTGTGTGTGTGTCTATATATATATATATATATATATATATATTATTATATATATATATAATATATAGATTTTAAATTTGGCAGTAAAATCGGCCTCGGGCTAGGTTTTCCTCTATAATTAATATATGGTTTTGGTTATATCGAGGAAAATATTACATACTATTCTTTTTTTTAGAAAGATATACCCAGATTCTCTCCATAATTTTGGTTTTTCTTAGTAAATTTCTTTCCTTTCTAAGTAAGTTTATTTTTCTAAGTTTGTACTACATTCTTAGTTTATGCTTGAACTAGAAAAATTCTCCTTATGTAATTTATGAAAATAGCTACTCTCCTATTTCATGATAAGACTGTACAACATTTTAAATTTTCAAGTTTTCTTGTAGCAATAGTATTTTTCCACAACGGGACATTTACTCTATTATTTGATAAGTAATAAAGTTTCTCTAAGTTGTTTTACTTACCTGAGATCAGTGAATAAAGGAAAATCTAACTGTAGAAATCACCTCTATATTTTAACAGATTCCAATCCTCCCAACCTTGAGACTTACTTTCAGGACCAAGTCTCCCCCCAAGCTTCCTTACAAGATCAATATATTCTTGCAAGGCTTCTCACATAGTGCCACAACTATCTGGTCACTGCTAGACTTAGCCTCTTTTTCGCTTGACCACTCAGCATGAATCCTCTCCCTTTTCTCCTCTATTCCTCTCAAGTTTCCTGTCTACCCTCTTCAGATATTTCCTTGGAGAATTCATAATTAGGGAGGTAGTTAGTGTTAGCCAAATTCCTACCTTAACTTTATTGATATGAAAAGTTTCAAGATTTGTTATTCAAATAGTAACCATAAAATCTAGTTTGTTTTTACTACAGAAAAATAAAAATAATTACAGTTCTTTTGGCACATCATAACACCCCTCCATAAAATCAAGCATCGTCTCAATGTTTTTCTTCTAAAAATAAACCTGGAAAATCTTCCTTCATGAGATGTTCATCCTCCTAGGTGGTCTCATCCAGCCCATAGTACTACCATTGTACTTTAACTTGGGTGATAACTCATTTCCATAGCATTAATTCTCTTTGATCGAGTATAACTTGAGCTTCAACCAAGAATTCTCCTTCCGGTTCAACCTACATAAGCATAAATTTTTTGTCAGTTTTTATTATCATTAATTTCTTATTTGACTTTCTTAGAGAAAATTATGTTACCTATATATCCTACCAACTGATTATATGTCTAGGATCATAAACATATATTTTCAGTATGGATGCATGGAAAACATTGCGTATTCGAAGATGGCTGGGCAAGGCTAGTTGGTAAGCCACTGGCCCCACCTGTGCCAAAATTTGGAACGGACCACAAAATCGGGGTGCTAATTTAGCACAACCGCCCCATGGTAAGTTATTCCTTTTCGCGCCTACACTTAAATACACATGTTGCCCTACTTTGAATTCTCTGAAATTACTTTTTCAATCGGTGAAGTTCTTTTTTCAATCTTAAGTGGCCCTTAAATTGGAATGAACCTTCCAAACCGTTTCTTCCATTTCCTGTAACATTTAGGGTCCTAGCATTAACTTGTCCTCAGGTCCCCCCCAACTAAATGGTGCATGGCACTTATGTCTATATAAAACTTTAAATGGGTTCATTTGTAAGGACATATGATAGCCGTTGTTGTAAGGAAATTCGACCAGATGTAAGTAATCTTCCCATTTGGAGAGATGTTGCATCACATAAGTTTGTAGCATGTCCTCTACCACCTAATTCACCCATTCTATCTACCCATCCGTATGAGGGTGACAAGTGGTGTTGAAGTTTAACTGCATACCTAAAGCTTCAAACAGAGCTTTCCAGAAGGAAATTATAGTCTTTGATAGCCCATGTAATCTGAAAATATTCTACATGAATATGTTGGAAATCTGTACTAGCCTATATGTGGATTGTATTGGTATGGAATGAGCTAATTTTCTTAGTTTGTCTACTACTACCATTATAGAATAATTTTTTTTTTAAGATTTGGGTAATCCTGTGATCAAGTCGAGGGAGATGGTCTCCCATTTCCCTTTTGGAATTGGTAATGGATGTAGTAATCCAACAAGATGTTGGTGTTATGTTTTTAATTGTTGACATTCTAGGCAGCGAGTCAAATATCGTGCTACAATCTTTTTCATACCCGACCAGTAGTATTCCTTGCAGAGTGTAGTAATTAATTTTTGGTATCCCGAGTGTCCTCCATAGGGACTCTTCTAATATTCATCTAAAATAAAATCCTTAATGTTGTTTTGGTTGAGTAGATGTAACCTCTTATTATAAATCAACATACTTACAAGATTCATTTCATATCCTAGCTGATGTTCATGGTTGTTTGTAATTTGAGCTTATTGTCCCAAAAACTGGTATTATGGATCCCTCTCGACTAGTTCTTTAATTAGTTCATTGAGAGTGGTCTGCAGCTCACTGTCAGAAATTTTGTAAAGACAATGCACCTTTCGACTTAAGTCATAAACTACCTGGTTCTCCTTTCCCTTCAAGTTTTTAATTTCAAAATAAAATCCGCTTAAAAAGTCTACCCACTTGGCTTCCATGGCATTCAAAGTGGGTTGCTTAAAATAATTAGTCAGGCTGTGATGGTCAGTCATCAAAAGGAATTTATTACCCATCAAGTAGTGCCGCCACATTTTTAATGCATGAATAATAGCTATCAATTCTAAGCCATAAGCTAAGTATTTATGTTCATGCACCTTCAGCTTCCTAGATTCATAGGTGATTACTCTACCTTATTGCATTAAAACACCACCTACCCCTTCCTTGCTAGTGTGTGTACACACCACATAGTCCTTACTTGGATCTGCTATGCTTAAAATTGATGTAGTGGTTAGTAAATGCTTGAGCTCTTCAAATCTCTACTGGAATTTGGTTGTTCATTTAAAGATTTTTCCCTTCTTTTGTAGGTTGGTAATATGATAGGCCACCCTGGAGAATGTTTCAACAAATCATGTGTAACACCCTGCCAATTCCATGAAATATCTTATATCTGCCATGTCTTTTGGTGTTTTCCTTCCAATATGGTCTTTTTCTTTTCTCAGTCTATAGTGATTCCATATTTGGTAATGATGTGGCCTAAATACTGAATCTTCTCTTTAAATAAATCACACTTGCTAAATTTTGAGTACAACTAGTGTTCCTTGAGAGTCTATAGCACTATCCTGAGGTGCTCTTTATGTTCCTCAACATTTTGGGAATAAATAAGTATATCATTAATAAAAATTAATACAAATTTATCTAAGTATTGATGAAACAAATTGTTCATTAGACACATAAAATTCATGGGGGCATTGGTCAGCTCGAAGGGTAACACCGCAAAATCGTAATGTCCATAGCGGGTCCTAAAGTCCATTTTTGCTCTGTCTTCCTCCTTGATTCTAATTTGATGCTGTCTTGACTGTAGATCAATCTTTGAAAACACCATTGGACCCTTCAGTTAATCAAATATTTTTTCTATGTGAGGTAGAGGGTACTTTTTCTCAATGGTCAGATTGTTTAGATCATGATAATCCATACACATTTGTAGGGTCCCATCCTTATTTTTGAGAAATAGTACAGGGGCTCTGTTGGGTCCCTATAATACTAGTGATTACCCCATTACTATTGTAGTTATACCCCTTATTTATATTGTTGTGCCCCTATTACCCACATATTGTTATTTCTGTGCCCCATAGAATCCCTCTATTATTATTTTGTGGCTTTATATTATTATTGTTAGGTCGGCTGGATTATATTGTGACTCCTTAGACTCCTATATATAGAAAGGAGGTTTTGCCATTTGTATCATCCAAGAATTGTT
>APFE031141199.1:12011-31254 GCA_000404065.3 Pinus taeda
TATCTCTAGGATACCATAGACCATAGTTTTGAGTTCCTTGAAGATACTTGAAAGTTCTCTTTACTGCCTAAAGATGAGTTTCCTTTGGATTTTCCTGAAATCTTCCAACTATTCCCACTGCATGCATGATGTCTGGTTGGGTTCCTGTTATATAGAGAAGACTACCAATCATATATCTATAGGTTGGTTGATGCAATGCTACCGATTCATCATTTGCGCTGAGGTTGCATCTTGTCACCATCGGGGTACATACAGGTTTCGAATCCTCCATCCCATATTTCTTCAAGATCTGCTTGAGGTACTTGATTTGAGATAAAAAGATACCGCCTTCATTTTGTTGGATTTGTAAACCAAGAAAATATGTCAGCTCTCCAATCAAGGACATTTCGAATTCTTTCTGCATCACCAAGGCAAATTTTGACTCATAGCTTCTTCATTGCTGCCAAATATGATATCATCAACATACACAACAAGTATTAGCAATTTGTCATTTTCAATTTTTATATAAAGATTGTTATCTGCCGATCCTTTTGAAAAACCTTTTTGATGAAGGTATTTGTCCAGATGATAGTACCAAGCCCTTGGAGCCTGTTTAAGACCATAGAGAGCCTTCCTAAGTCTACATACAAGTTTTGGATCATTTCGAAGAATGAATCCATCTGGTTGCTCAATGTACACTTCTTCTAAGTCTCCATTCAGAAAGGAAAATTTCACATCCATTTGAAATACTTTGAATTTCTGAAAGCTAGAGAGAGAAAGGAACATTTTGATGGCCTCAAGTCTAGCAACGAGAGCAAAAGTTTCTTCAAAGTCTATTCCTTCTTGTTGAGCATACCCTTTACAAACAATTCTGGCCTTATTTCTAACAACTTCCCCATTTTCATTCAACTTGTTTTTTAATATCCATTTTGTCCCTATGACATTCTTATCTTTTGGTGTAGGAACCAATTCCCAAGTGTTGTTCTTTTCAATCTGCTCAAGTTCATCATCCATTGCCTTGACCCAACATTCATCTTTGCATGCCTCTTTTACTTTTTTGGCTCAGTGGAGGAGAGTAATTCCAAATAGCTTGAAGCTTCTACTATTGCTCTTCTTGTTTGTATACCAGCCTCTTTCTGCCCCAAAATCTGAGATTCTGGATGATTCTTCTAAACGTACCAAGATGGAGTCTTTTCTTATATCCTTATCTATTCTTCTGGTGCCTCATTGGTTTCTTCTTCTTCATCATGAATCTGATTTGATGTAGATGGATAGTCCTCTTCATCTTCGAAATCTTCAGATCTTACCTGCCTAGGAGTGTTTTCATCTTCATCAACCACTACATCAATACTTTCAACAATTTTTCCAAGCCTTTTATTGTAACACTTGTATGCTTTGCTGTGGGGATAGTAACCGAGAAGAATGCCTTCATCTGCTCTGGCTTCAAACTTGCCAATATTTTCATCAGTATTTTTGATGTAGCATTTACTCCCAAAAATTTTGAAATATTTAACGATGGATTCTCACCATACCAGAGCTCATGAGGGGTTTGAGTGTTGTTCACCCGGACGTTTGTTTTGTTGAGAATAACAACTGCATCAAAGGTGGCTTCACCCCAGAAAGTTGTCGGAGTTCCAGACTCATCAAGCATAGCACAAGCAATTTGTTGAATTGTTCTGTTCATCCTTTCCACTACTTCATTTTGCTGAGGAGTCCTGGCTGTATAGAATTCTCTTCTTATTCCATGTTCTTCACAAAAATCGAAAAATTCATTTGAGGTAAACTCCCCACATCTATCAGATCTGAGGCATTTAATTTTGTGATTTGATTCATTTTCAACCAAAGCTTTGAAGGATTTGAATTTTTCAAAGGCTTCATCTTTGTGCTTCATAAGTCCTATCCAGACCATCCTTGAATAGTTGTCAATGAATAATATAAATTATTCTTCTCCCCGAGGTGACCCTTTCCTAGATGGACCACATACATCAGTATGGACAAGCTCAAGTGGCCTGCTAGCTGATCCTTCCTTCTCAGGGAAGTTAGTTCTGGTTTGCTTACCAAACTGACATGACTTGCATATTGTATTTGTTTGGAATTCTGATGTCTGGAAGACCACGAACTACCTGGTATTTGCATGCTTTCTTTATTTGTGAGAAGCTTAGGTGCCCCAATCTCTGGTGCCATAGCTGTGTTCATCATTCTTGCTTAGATAGCATTGATGTTGTCCTTCTTTGAATATATATAAATTATTTGGAATTCTTATGCCTTTGATCATTGTTTCTCCTGTATCAAGATCACGAACACTACATCCATTTGATCAAAATATTACCTCAGTTCCTTGATCGCACATCTGACTCACACTCAATAGATTATGCTTTAAGCCATCAACATACATAACATTTCCAGCTTTGACCTTTTCTTTTAACAGAACAGAACCTTTACCTTTTATGAGCGCAGGGGTGTCATTTCCAAATGAGACCTTCTTCTCCTTTTCTAAGGCACTATACGACTAAATTTTTTCCTTATCACCCGTCATATGTTTTGAACATCCACTGTCGATGTATCATTGATTTTCCTGCCCTTCCACATATAAGGCTATACCACATCTTTCTGGTTGCAGTTCTTTCATTCTCCATGTTTTCGCACTTGAGGCTTGTTCCTTCTGAGTTGTTTGCCGAAACCTGCTCCTGCATTCAGAATCTTCAAGACCAAAGTTGTTACAAATAGAACATTCAATTTCGTTTTCAAGAGCAGAAAAGTTATTGTAGGTTCTTTTCATGATCCCAATCATACTTCTTTGTTTTTGAGCTTCTCTAGTCATGATTTTCTTATAGGCAACACATTGAGCTGCCTTGTGACCAAAGTTATGACAAGAGAAGCATTGGCCATTGAAGAAACTCTTGTGATTATCAAATCTACCAACCAAACGATTGTAGTTTCTACTGTCATCCATTCTTGAGGTAGATTGAGAAGATTTTACCTATGGCTGATTGTAGCTTATGTTCATCCTTAAGGTGGATTGCCTGCGATTTACCTAGTATTCTTTGTTCATTCTTGAGGTAAATTGTCCCTGATTTACCTGGCGATCTCCATTGGGCCTTTGCTCACTCCTCCTTGCTGCATCAAGATAACTTTTGGAGGTGGATGGTTTCTGCACTTGAGATGTTTCTTCATTATATCCTAGACTTGTCTTGATTAGGGGAGAATACTGCACATTGATAATCTCATCTAGAGTTTCAAATCCTTTAACAAATCTAAGATTAAGAGCTTTTTTTTTCTCAATCTCTTTTCTAAGTCCCACAATTTCACATTCTAACTTTTAATGATGTTTTTCCCTTTCAGCCAGTTGAAATTGCAGAGTATCAATAATCATAATTTTCTCTTCTAAACAAATTTTGAGTTTAGAAATCTCTTCATAAAGACCTTCTTCATCTATAGCATCCATGAAATCATCATCTTCAAAAGCCATTAAAAGTCTATAATTATTACATCGTTCATCTTCATCACTATTTGAGAGTCCATCATTGTCTTCATGAGTGTAGTAGCTTTTCTTACTTACATTTTATTTCTTGTTCCATCTAACAGGTTCCTTACCTTTGTCAAGCTTGTCTTTCTGAGGACACTTGGCAGCATAGTGACCGACTCTTCCACAAGCAAAGCATTTGAAGGGTAACTTACCTCTTAATCTTCCAGCACCCGATTGAAGGTTCTTGACAAAATTTGATTCTTCCTCTTCTTCTGACATATGTCCTGACTCATAGTAATCTTCTTTGCCTGAAACCTTGAATGCAGCTTCTCTCCTGTCTGAAGTTCCTCCTTTCCTCATTTCATAAGCGATTAGAATTCCGTGTAGCTGTGACATGGTAATTTTCTGTAGATTCTCCTTTTCTTCTATTGCATAAACTTTTGATCCAAACTTAGGAGATAAAGATCTTAGGACCTTTTCAGCCACAACCGCCTCTTTTATTTCTTCAACCAAGTTTTTCATACAACTAACAATCTCATCTATTTGTAGGAAATAGTTAGCCACACTTTCATCATTGTACATGTTGGAGAGGTAAATCCCCTCTACGGATAGAGGCGATCCCTACTAGCCCAGAACGGGTCTAGCAACAATCAATCAATGCTACTATGCAAGCTCCTAGTTGCAATTAAAAAGTGGGCAATGAACACCTACTTGGATTCCAGCGCTATTGTTTGATGAAGAGATGCCGCTCTCGCTCCTTTGCTCCGGTCGGTCACGATCCTCCACTATCCTCGTGGATGGACACCTGCACATGCAAAGAGAAGACAAAGACAAGCATGAAATCTAATAAAAGCAACTATACATTAGTTAGAAAGGATGTAATTCACATTAACCATTACAAGACAAGTGAGAATGGAACCATAACAGTAGTCATCTATCATTTATTAATCAAAATCAAAGATAGGTACAACCAATGTTCTGACGTTGAGTCCTTCTCAAGAGGGTCCAGCCAGCAAGTCTCATAAGCATTCACCTTTGGAGGTAGATCTCCCAATACAAACAACTCTCTCTCTCACACAAGGCAACAAGACTTCACAACCTTCCTTAAGCTCTCTAGCAATCCACACTTAACACACCAACTACCTATTAAGAGTAGCACTAAAACACTATGAATTCCCTTTTGTCAAAAACTATATCCCAAAAACTAGCTGCTCATGGCAATGGTGGAGGCTTATATAGGAGAAGGAGTGTCCATGAATGGTGGAAGGATAAGCTTATCTCCAAGAAAGGTGGCTCATATGATGAACAGACATGCCATAGAAGGGAGGGCAACATTCACAAGGCCAACAACCAGGTCTGGAGTCATCTGGAAGGTTGGCTGTTAGAACAAACTCGCCCAAACAGGATCAGCGCGGGTGTATAACTAGACTGGAGCGCTAACGTCGCATCTTAATAACGGAGGAGACTATGTTAGCGTGACTTAATACAAATAGAGGATGTGCTGTCTATGAAATTCGACCAGCGCGCAAAACCCGTGTGCTTCCGCACTGGCAGCGCATGAGTTGCACTAGAAGCCGCCAGTCAGCGCGGTTATTTCAATAACAGTCGCGATGATGAAATAAACTTTGGAAAAGAGGGTCATTTGGCCAATTTAGAGAGCATGAACATGATGGATTTGATTTCATGACACAGTAGGAAGACTGATAGGGGAGATAGTGAAAAATTACTGTGTAACAGATGCCCCCTAAATCATGAAGCCCGAGAGAGTGGGACGGGTGAAATGCTTTACAAAACTGTTGAACTGGAACACCACCAGGAAGAACCTGCATGTAGGTACAACTGATATCTCGATTACATGTAGTCTAGGCATGGGCGCAGCCATCCAAAAGACATACGAAGAAGGTCTTTGGTATGGACGTAGCCACCCATCTAAAGAGACCATGATGATAAAAAGGTATGGTCGTAGCCATCCTAAAAGACTCAGGTATGGGCGCAGCCATCCATCAATGAGTCATGTAATAAAAATCCACAAAATCGCAGCCTGGATCGCAACAGACTAGAACCAGGGACTTGCGCTCCATCCAAACCCGAACGAAGTACAAGTCCAAGCATGTGAATACAGGAGCTGAAGTCGAACATGCATGAACATCATCTGATTAGCAGCCAATGATGAAAGCTGTTAACAGATGCGAGAGGTGCCACCAATAATGAAGATGGTCCTCAAGGTACTATAGGTACAATCCACGGTGTGCGAATAAATGAGTCGGTGTCGAACACCCGTAGAGTCATCCGATTGGAGGCCAATGATGAAAACCTCGCGTCGAACACGAAGAACCTGCCATTGATGCATGCAGGCTCCAAGGTACCGAAAGGGAGTCTCTAGGTCATCTTCCTGGATAATGAGCTGAAGTCGACAGGAAGTGATCTTCATCGAAGGTGGGCCATGATGTTTCCCACATCATCGACACGAGACGGAAAGAGACAATATGTTTTGTTTGAGATATCAGAGGGATGTTGAATATTCTTGCAGAGGCCAACTTCTCTTGAACATATTGGCGGCACAACGACGGATTTGGCAGTATTTGAGGTCAAATGATCAGGGGTCGTGGTGACAAGACGATGAGCAGATGAATGGTCAAATAGGATAACCCAAACCAATGGAGGCAAATGTAAAACGAGATGAGATGTCCCCACCTAGACACGAATGCAAACAGTGCCATGTTCAAGAGCGACATACTGCCGATGACGATGATTATGATTCCTTTATTCCCCACCATTTCTGGCGAGTAACACCAGTATTTTTGATGAAAATCTGATGGGAATAGCATATGCCTGAAGGGCGTCATTTCCGACAGATCCGAGTCATTAAGTTTTAACGAGCTGACAAAGGAAAACCGCGTCTTTGTCATGTTTAGAGAGTTTGAAAAAGACAGCGGAAAAGAAAACTCCAGGGGGGTCCTTTTTCATAAAGTTGTGTCTCTCGAGCCCGAAAAAGTATAAAACTATGCTCGAAAGAACCGCCCGATCATTACGAAGGAGGAGTACTTTTCGTAGGTAGTGACATCGATCTGAAAAAGTAAAAAAGCGATTGATACCACATCGTTTCGTTTCCATTAACGAACCTGAAACAACAAGGGTCCGACAATCTTTTCATGCTTTATACGGTCAGGAAAAAGAGTTTAAAAAACGACCGCCTCTTATTTACTTTTAACGAGTCAAGAGGAATAACTCGACGATCTTTTCATCTTTAAACGGTCGGAAAAGAGCTGAAAGAAGACCTCCATTTTTATTCTCTTTAGCGAGTCAAAAAAGGGAAAAGATACTCGGCAATCTTTTCATATTTTACGAGTCAGAAAAGAGCTTAAAGGTGACTCGGGCATGGGTTCATTTTTACACAAGCTTGAACCATGGAGAACTCTGCTTGGAATCGGTTTCATGTTTACACAAGCTTGAAACGAAAAACTATGCTTGTTATAAGTTTGCATGCCCCCAGCATAATGACGCAACAAGGTACATGCCCCCCAAGCTTCATTGCATTCAACAAAGTGGATGGAATGAAGGTTCACTTTCGAGATCTTGGAAAGACTTAACTTGTATTTTACAAGATCTTAATCAAAAGACTCGAGTTGGAAAGGGGGTTGGTTCATTTTTTAATGAAGTTGACACATTAAAAGAACTATCCTCAGAACCCTTGTTTCATTTTTTAACGAGCTTGACACAAGACAAGGAACTGTGCTCCAAACTCTGATTTCATTTTTTAACGAGCTTGACACAAGATTAAGAACTATGCTCGGCCAAACCTAGTTTCATTTTTTAAGGAGCTTGACATAGGAAACGAACTATGCTCCGGCAAATCCTAATTTCATTTTTTAAGGATCTTGACATAGGAAAATGAACTATGCACCGACCAATCCTAGTTTCATTTTTAAGGAGCTTGACATAGGAAAGGAACTATGCTCTGACCTAATTTCATTTTTTAGGGAGCTTGACATAGGAAAATGAACTATGCTCCGACCGAACTTCATCATAATGAACAGGAAGTCGGGGCTTCCAAGAGTGGCGCTCCCGGTGGGAGGTCAATGTCTCGGAAGTCAAGACCCAATGCCCCCAGGACACTATGCACGACGACCGCATTGCTGGATATAGGCACAGGAGAGGTGGCCACGTAGTTGATCTGGGGTGAGACAGATGCAACTGGTGGATGAGAACTAAGAGGGAAGGATAATTGTGCCGGAGGGGCTTGTGGACGAACGAATGATAATTGATCCATTGTCACTATTCTTCCATCGTGTGGAAAGCAAACCACGTGGAAAAGTGAAGAAACAAAGGCTCCCATGGCATACACATAGTCACGACCAAGGAGAAGAATGAAGTCTAAAGAACCTTGGGTAACCGAGACGTCTATATAGACACTCTTGCCTCCCAAAGTGATAGGGAACTTTGGAAGGATCCCTAATGGTTGACTTGTTCCTCCGTCAAAAGTGGTGAGATTCGGTGCAACAGGTACAAGCGATGGGGAACCCAAAGCCTGCCAAGTAGTAACGGGCATAAGACTAACCGATGCTCCTTCATCTAACACAGTGCCAGGAAGCGCCATATGGGAGGCATAGGCGATGACCCAGAAAGGCACATGGGATGGAAGGGGAGGGGTAGTCAAACGACCCCAATCGAAGGAAACGACTGAAATACTTGGTGGGGGAACCATATGGTTGCCCCCCTACTCGGAAAGAACCGAATCAGAATTCTCCGGAGAGGCTGGGATGGGAAAACCATTATCAAGCTCAGGAGAATTTGATGAGATGAGAAGAACATGGGAATTTTTCTCTTCCGAAACAGAGTGGTCGACAGGAGGTGAACTCCAGTCGACACTCTTTCCGACCAATGGTTGGTCTGGAACAGCTGGGCACAGCCAGGTTCGGGAAGAGGGGCCTGGACAAGAGAAGAATGTGAACCAATCTCATTATCGGGAGGCAAATGATCTGCAGCTGCAGAAAGACGTTGATATCCAACGGGGAGTTGGGGTGAGGGAGCTGGGAGACTTTCCAAAATAGTGAAGGCTTTATCCATGAGTGGACAAAGGTGAAGGGGATGATTGCCTTCACAAAGTCTGCAGGGAATTCGAATCTTCCCTTTTCCCTTACCATTCCCAACTGATGAGGTAGCATCGCTGTGAGCCTTAGAGGACGATGAGGGGTGGGCCGGATTGCGAGACCATATTTCTAGTACCCTGGGAATGCCAGGACAATCACGAAGAAGATGGTCCTCCTTGCATAATTGACAAGGAAACTTGACCTTCAGCGGAGGATCAGAAGGGGGCCTGACTTCAGGTGTACTCGAGGGAGTAACAATTATACTTGTAGCCTTTCCCTTAGGAAACTTCTTCTTCTTGGTCTTCTTCTTCTTCTTCTTAGCCACCTGGTTACTCGAAACGAGGCCTTCACCAGGCGAAGTAGAAGATGAGGACGTGGAAGTAGGCGTCGAAGGGGAGAAATCCACCTTGGGATCAACATGATGTTGTTCAAGTGGAGGGACTGATGGACTAACAGCCAACACGGCATTGACCAAAGAGGTTGAAAACAACCAAACAGGCAACCTGACAGTTAACCCTGGAAGGGATAACGTTGCCATATAAGGAGCACCAACATTCCCGAGAGGAGGGAAATGACCAGGATTCCCGTCAGGAGGGGAACTTGGGTTGGTGAACCCTGGAAAAGTTGCCATGGCAAACAAAGCACAAGATTTAACCAGGTGATGTCAACATGGCCGAATAAATTCTTAGGACACAGGAACTAAACTTGACCTTTTCATGTTTCAAGAGTCGAGAAAAGGACGAAAAGATGACTCTAGTCTCCTCGAATTTTAAATGAGCACGAAGTGACAAGACGCTCACTGGCACCTTTTCTTTTAAGGAGTCCGAAAAGGATCAAAAGTGACTGCTCTGGAGATTCTAGGAAAAGGGTTTACCAAGCAATCCGTAAAACTGCTTATACACCTTGGCAATCGTATGAGAACCAAGGACTTTCCGTACTGCAGTCAATCTTCCCGAATGCTGTGTTCGGTGTGTTATGGCTCACAAGGCGGCAGACTCGACATCCTATGGATAAAGTATGCATACCTAGTGGAGTCTCCCCATATATACGCGACGGTACGTGGGAGTCCAAATCCGTGCTAGACCACAATTGAATCACACCAGGAGGAATCACCCAACCTTAATGCGAAAGCAAGAGTGACTAGGTTCAACGACGCCGGAGCACGTCTCTAGCCTAGACCTCTAGATATTTGCGTTAAGTTCCAATGCGTTTTTAGGTTTATTCAGTTTATTTTATGGTTGATCTTGAATTAAGTTTCGATTTCAGGCCCTACCGTGTGATCTCTCACATTTACCTAGATGCAAACTACATGCCAAAGAATGCCATTTCGTTCGATGAATTCTAACTACGAGAAGGTTAAGAATTTTTCGATCAAACAAAATGAACACAAGCAATCAAACAATCTAATGCAGCTAATGGCAAGGAAACAAAACTTTCCTTTTGAGGATACAAATCAATGAAATGTTCTTTTTCCCTTTTAACTATCGAATGCAAAAGATATTAGTTTGATTTTTTTTTTTTTAATGGCACAAAGCACTTAAAATGAATTTTGAGAGACAACAACACCGAGTAAAGGGAAATAAAATCGCTCAATGAAAATACAACAAAGCTTTCAAGACACCAAAACAGTTCTCCAAATCAAAGGAAAACAAAGGCTTGTACGAGCTATGTGATCTAAGCCCAACAAGGCAAAAAGGAATTCAAGCAAGAAGGAAGCAAGTGTGAACTGATCGATCCAAACAATTGTTATCTATGCTTGGTAGTGAAGAAATCGAATCAACATAAAAAAGTGGTTCAATAATCGACACTAAAAATCAACCAGCAACAAGCGGTGAAAAAACCTGAAGCAAATCAATAAGAGGGTTGTGGATGAACTTGAATAGACAAGTAACCCAAGCAAATGGTTTCTCGATGAAACTTCTAAAGGGCTAGGTCACATGGTCTAAAAACACAAGACTCAACTCGAATGAAAATCAAGAGAGAGTGCCCCTAACAAAAGCAATCAAAACAAGCTAATGAGAGACAAGAACACAGGGGATAAGAAAGATTGATGAATTCAGGAGATAAAGTTATAAAAACAACTTTTCAGGAATCAGCGCAAGTTACACACTGAGAACCCGCGATGATCATTATGTCAGCACAATTTTTACACAGACAACCCGAGATGTCAGCGCAAATTTTACACAAACAACCCGCGCTGATCGCAGAAAAACACAGTCGCCGCGCAACCCAGGGTCAGCGCGGGTAAAAAGCTAGCAAGTGGCGCCTACATCGCGACTATACACGTCTTTTCCGCGATGATCCGATTTCCAGGATTGTCGCGACTGTTAGGCGTAATTACGCGATGAATAGGATGTTGCAAAAGGGTGAGCGCGATGACAGCGCGACTGTTAAAATTAAATCCGTGATGGAGCTCAAAAATAGTGATAGGCAAATCAAAACTCCCAAATCAAAACGGCCAATCTTTCAATCAAATAGGAGCATTTCCCAGATCAACCCAAGAAATGCAAGAGACTGATAATTAATCCCCAAAACTTCAAAAAAAAACCAAAACAAACCTCAAAGAAAGAATGAACAACAAGAGACACAGGAAACCTCCCCATCGGAGTTGCCAAATTGTTGGAGAGGTAAATCCCCTCTACGGATAGAGGCGATCCCTACTAGCCCAGAACGGGTCTAGCAACAATCAATCAATGCTACTATGCAAGCTCCTAGTTGCAATTAAAAAGTGGGCAATGAACACCTACTTGGATTCCAGCAATATTGTTTGATGAAGAGATGCCGCTCTCGCTCCTTTGCTCCGGTCAGTCACGATCCTCCACTATCCTCGTGGATGGACACCTGCACATGCAAAGAGAAGACAAACACAAGCGTGAAATCTAATAAAAGCAACTATACATCAGTCAGAAAGGATGTAATTCACATTAACCATTACAAGACAAATGATAATGGAACCATAACAGTAGTCATCTATCATTTATTAATCAAAATCAGAGATAGGTACAACCAATGTTCTGACGTTGAGTCCTTCTCAAGAGGGTCCAGCCAGCAAGTCTCATAAGCATTCAACTTTGGAGGTAGATCTCCCAAGACAAACAACTCTCTCTCTCACACAAGGAAACAAGACTTCACAACCTTCCTTAAGCTCTCTATCAATCCACACTTAACACACCAACTTCCTATTAAGAGCAGCACTAAAACACTATGAATTCCCTTCTGTCAAAAACTATATCCCAAAAACTAGTTGCTCATGGAAATGGTGGAGGCTTATATAGGAGAAGGAGTCTCCATGAATGGTGGAAGGATAAGATTATCTCCAAGAAAGGTGGCTCATATGACGAACAGACATGCCATAGAAGGGAGGGCGACGTTCACAAGGCCAACAACCAAGTCTGGAGTCATCTGGAAGGTTGGCTGTTAGAACAAACTCGCCCAAACAGGATCAGCGCGGGTGTATAACTGGACTGGAGCGCTGACGTCGCATCTTAATAACGGAGGAGACTATGTCAGCGTGACTTAATACAAATAGAGGATGCGTTGTCTATGAAATTCGACCAGCGCGGAAAGCCCATGTGCTTTCGCACTGGCAGCGCATCAATTGCACTAGAAGCCACCAGTCAGCGCGGTTATTTCAATAACAGTCGTGATGATGAAATAAACTTTGGCAAAGAGGGTCATTTGGACAATTTAGAGAGCATGAACATGATGGATTTTATTTCATGACACAGTAGGGAGACTGACAGGGGAGACAGTGACAAATTACTGTGTAATAGTACATTATGAGATTTTCATACTGAATTCTGAGGGTTTGAAGTTTTGATCGTTTTACCTATTCATCTCCTTCATAGCTCAGAATGATCTTGCCCCATATTTCTTTTGTGGTTTTATACTGCATAACCTTGACGAATTCTGATTGAGATAGACATCCTAATAGAATATTGACAACCTTTGCATTTGTTTCAAATTGCTTCTTCTCAGTCGCATCCATGGGAGTTGCTGATGGAAAAGTGTACCCTGTATCTATGTTATCCTAGACTTCTGTACCAAAAGATTGAAGATAGGTAGTGACTCTTATCTTCCAATAGACGAAAGTGGTCCCATCAAAAATTGGTGGCCTGATCGATGCTTCTTTCTCGTAGTTGCTCATGATGATAGATCTTCCTTCAAGCAATCAAGCTCTTCTGAAGGACCTGCTCTGATACCAACTGTTGGAAATAATACTGAGAGGGGGGGGTGAATCAGTATTATCAAACTCTTATCAATTTATACAAATATTTTCAGATTTGATAATTGAAACTTGCATATACCTTCCAAACTTATAATTTAATTTATTCTTTAGATGTTTGTCATTAATCTGTATGTGAGAACCATAGAACAATGAGCAGGAACACAAAATAGACAGTCACACCAAGGAACACAAGATGTAAGGTGGAAACCCAATGTGGGTGAAAACCACTTGCTGCAATATGTCTCTATCTTTTCAATTAGAAACTTCTTTTTACAATGATTTTGTACTGGTGCAGTCCTTTACCAGTACGTAGGCTGCTGCCTGCAGAGAGCTACAACCCTCTCTCGTTTTCCAGCTTCTCCTGGAAGGGAGATACAACCCCCTTATTTCTTGTACTAGGTTAGATACTAGTACGCAGGCTGCTACTTGCAGAAGACTACAGCCTTCTCTTCCTTCCAGGGACCACGTTTCATAAATTTTCAGACTGGATCCACAAATAACATCAATCAAACATCAAGAATTTATGCATCAACCAATCACCTTTTCATCCATCAAAATTGAATCAAAATAAACACTTCTCTGACGACTGTACCCAGATCATAATAACATTAATCACACCCTACTTCTGAACCCAGAACACTGTAACAATAAACAGAAGCAGCTAGAACATAAATCAAGAGATGTACCCTAATCCACTATTTAGAAACCTGTGTACAGATCTATAAATTCATTCTTTCAAACATTCAGATATTAGTTAATCCAGATTATCAAATTTATAGATCAAGCGTGTGCCACATATCACAGATCAAAATCGTATAGAGATACCACTATTGCAGTCTTAAGATTTTGACCCATCAATAGAACTTATCCTTCTCCGTGCGCTCAGGTTCCTTCTTCATTCATATCCAAATCTGCACCATAACCAAATCACAGTATTCCAGATCTAGCACTTTATCATATATTCAATAATTCAGAAGATGCCTTGCCAAATGATCTCATTCCTCTTTTATAGCCTTAGGCCTTTCACAATACCACGGACCAAAAACCATAACAATTCAATACCATGGACCCAATACTTGGGATCAACACTTATGATGAGATACCATGGCCCAAAACCATAGGTTCAAATACCAAGGACTAAATACCATGAACCAACCATAAGATTTCCCATGTGCGAGCGCTTTTCTCTGCATGAAAGTGCGTGAACTTTTCTCTGCATGAAAGTGCGTGCACTTTTCTCTGCATGAAAGGAACTTTTCTCTGCATGAAAGTGCGTGAACTATTCTCTACATGAAAGTGCGTGAACTTTTCTCTGTATGAAAGGAACTTTTCTCTGCATAAAAATGCGTGAACTTTTCTCTGCATGAAAGTTCGTGAACTATTCTCTACATGAAAGTGCGTGAACTTTTCTCCGTATGAAAGGAACTTTTCTCTGCATAAAAATGCGTGAACTTTTCTCTACATGAAAGGAACTTTTCTCTGCATGAAAGTGCGTGAACGTTGTTGCACTATAATTTATCATCTGAGATGAGTGGGTTGCCATCAAGTACAACATATGTATCATAATTCCAACAATCTCCCCCTTTGGACTTGATGGAAACAACAACCAATCACTCTCCCCCTTTAACATCAAGGGCAAAGGGGTGGACTACCATACTCCCCCTGAGTACCTGCTGAAAACTCTGAACGAGCTCCCCCTTTGTATATACTATATGCTGAAATGTTGTCTGCAAAAATATGTTCTACAAGAAAGAACATGACTGCATACATTATAAGTAACCTTCCTACCATCAAGACTCATACATACATCCATCTCCCATCCAAGTGCGAATACACAAGATAGACAAAAATCATTCATCCCAGGCATAGTGGGGAAACCAAAATAGGTCGTTACATGACCTTGATATCAAAAGAAGTACATGATATAGAGACAAGAACAACTATCAGCAAAATCAACCATCAGACCAGAACACATTGATCTACTCCACCAGAAAACTCCTGAGAAATCAAACCAAGGACTTCTAAGATAATGCCAACAATGCATCATTAGAAGAATATATGCTCCCCCTGAACCTGTGCCAAATGATCTCTGATAGACCCATTCGACCCACATAAACCAGCAAATTTACATGTATCCACCTGCATACAATAGACAAGATTCAACAACAGGATGATGCATCAACAACCCCCACCTTCTATCTGAGGTATTCAAATGTCTCCCTGGGTAATGGTTTGGTGAGTATATTAGCAACTTGTTCCTTGGAGGGAACATACTCCAATTTGACCTTTTGTTCCAGCACTTATTCCCGGATAAAATGATACTTGATTGGTATGTGCTTGGTCTTTGAATGCATGACTGGGTTCTTTGAAATGTTGATTGCACTTGTATTATCACATAAGATGGAGATAGGTGGAGTACAAGTTATTTGAAAATCCTGTAATGTTTTCATCATCCAAAGGAGTTGTGTGCAACAAGATGCAGCGGCCACATATTCTGCTTCAGCTGTAGATAAAGCAATCGAACTCTGTTTCTTGCTCAACCAAGATACTAATCTGGAACCCATAAAGAATGCACCACCACTAGTGCTTTTTCTGTCATCCACGCTTCCAGTCCAATCTGCATCTATATAAGCATGAAGAGTGAGATCTGTATCTCTAGGATACCATAGACCATAGTTTTGAGTTCCTTGAAGATACTTGAAAATTCTCTTTACTGCCTGAAGATGAGTTTCCTTTGGATTTTCCTAAAATCTTCCAACTATTCCCACTGCATGCATGATGTCTAGTCGAGTTCCTGTTAGATAGAGAAGACTACCAATCATAGATCTATAGGTTGGTTGATGCACTACTACCGAGTCATCATTTGCGCTGAGGCTGCATCCTGTCACCATCGGGGTACACACAGGTTTCGAATCCTCCATCCCATATTTCTTCAAGATCTGCTTGAGGTACTTAGTTTGAGATAAAAAGATATTGCCTTCATTTTGTTGGATTTGTAAACCAAGAAAATATGTCAGCTCTCCAATTAAGGACATTTCGAACTCTTTCTGCATCACCAAGGAAAAATTTTGACTCATAGATTCTTCATTGCTGCCAAATATGATATCATCAACATACACAACAAGTATTAGCAATTTGTCATTTTCAATTTTTATATAAAATTTGCTATTTGTCGATCCTTTTCAAAAACCTTGTTGATGAAGGTATTTGTCCATATGATAGTACCAAGCCCTTGGAGCCTGTTTAAGACCATAGAGAGCCTTCTTAACTCCGCATACAAGTTTTGGATCATTTCCAAGAATGATTCCATCTGGTTGCTCAATGTACACTTCTTCTTCTAAGTCTCCATTCAGAAAGGCAGATTTCACATCCATTTGAAATACTTTTAACTTTTGAAAGCTTGAGAGAGCAAGGAACATTCGGATGGCCTCAAGTCTAGCAACAGGAGCAAAAGTTTCTTCAAAGTCTATTCCTTCTTGTTGAGCATACCCTTTACAAACAAGTCTGGCCTTGTTTCTAATAACATCACCATTTTCATTCAACTTGTTCTTGAAGATCCATTTTGTCCCTATGACATTCTTATCTTTTGGTCTAGGAACCAACTCCCAAGTGTTGTTCTTTTCAAGTTCTTCATCCATTGCCTTGACCCAGCATTCATCTTGGCAAGCTTTTTTTACATTTTGTGGTTCATTGGAGGAGAGTAATGTCAAATAGCTTGAAGCTTTTGCAATTGTTCTTCTTGTTTGTATGCTAGCCTCCTTTTGCCCCAAAATTTTTGATTCTGGATGATTCTTTTGAACATACCTAGAAGGAGTCTTTTCTTCTATCCTTATCTGTTCCTTTGGCACCTCATGGGTTTCTTCTTCGTGGGTCTCTTCTTCATCATCAATCTGATTTGGAGAATAGTCTTCATCCTCTTCGATATCATCATGATTTACTTGCCTAGGGATATATCTTTTTTCATCAACCACTACATCAATGCTATCAACAATTCTTCCAAGTCTTTTATTATAACACTTATATGCTTTGTTGTAGGGAGAATAACCAAGAAGAATGCCTTCATCTGCTCTAGGTTCAAGTTTTCCAAGTTGTTCATCGGTATTCTTAATATAGCATTTGCTCCCAAATATTTTGAAATGCTTTACCGAAGGAGTCTTACCATACCAGAGCTCATGCGGAGTTTGAGTGTTGTTCACTCAGACATTTGTTTTGTTGAGAATAAAAACCGCAGCATATGCAGCTTCACCCTAGAAGGTCGCGGGAGTTCTAGATTCATCAAGCATAGCCCGAGCCATTTGTTGGACTGTTATGTTCATCCTTTCCACTACTCCATTTTGCTGAGGAGTCCTAGCTGTGGAGAATTCCCTTCTTATTCCATGTTCTTCACAGAAATCGAAAAATTCATTTGAGGTAAAATCCCCACCTCTATTTCACCTGAGGCACTTGATTTTGTAATTTGATTCATTCTCAACCAAGGCCTTGAAGGATTTGAATTTTTCAAATGCTTTGTCCTTATGCTTCATAAGTCCTAACCAAACCATCCTGGAGAAATCGTCAATGAATAGTATAAGATATTCTTCTCCTCAAGGTGACCTTGTCCTAAATGGACCACATACATCTGTATGAACTAGCTCAAGAGGCCTACTGGCTGATCCTTCCTTCTCAGGGAAGTTAATTCTGGTTTGCTTCCCAAACTGGCATGATTTGCATATGGTGTTGTCTGGAATTTTGATGTCTGGAAGACCACGAAGTGCTTGGTATTTGCATGTTTTCCTTATTTGTGAAAAGCTTAGATGCCCCAATCTCCAGTCCCATAACCAGTGTTCATCGTTCTTGCTCAAATAACATTGTTGTTCTCCTTCTTCAAATATGTATAGATTATTTGGAGTTCTTTTGCCTTTGATAACAGTTTCTCCTGTATCAAGATCACGAACACTACATCCATCTGATCGAAATATCACCTCGGTTCCATTATCACACATCTGAATGACACTCAATAGATTATGTTTCAAGCCATCAACATATAAAATGTTTCCAGCTTTGACCTTTTCTTTCAATTGAGCAATGCCTTTTCCTTTTATGGCTGCAAGGGTATCATTTCCAAAAGAAACTTTCTTTCCCTTTTCTAAAGAAGTATATGATTCAAGTTTTTCTTTATCACCTGCCATATGCTTTGAACATCCGCTGTTGATGTACCATTGATTTTTTTGTCCTTCTGCATATAAAGCTATCCCACATATTTCTGGTTGCGGTTCCTTTATTCTCCATGTTTTGGCACTTAAGGTTTGTTCCTTCTAAGTTGATTTCCAAAACCTACTCCTGCACTCAGAATCTTCATGACCAAAATTATTACAAATAGAACATTCAATTTCACTTTCAAGGGCGGAAAAGTTGTTATAGGTCCTCTTCATGATTTCAAGCATACTTCTTTGTTTTTGAGCTTCTCTAGTCATGATTGTCTTATAGGAAACACATTGAACTACTTTGTGACCAAAGTTATGGCAAGAGAAACATTGGCCATTGAAGAAATTCTTGTGACTATCATCTAACCGATTGTAGTTTCTAATGCCATCCATTCTTGAAGAGAATTGGGAAGATTTTACCTGTGGCTGGTTGTAGCTTCTGTTTATCCTTAAGGTAGCATGCCCCAAATTTTCTTGATAGTCTTTCTTCATCCTTGAGGAAGACTGTCCTTGATTTACCTGATGATTTCTATTAGGCCTTTGCTCACTCCTTCTTGCTGCATCAAGATAACTTTTGGAGGTGGAAGCTTGAGATGCCTCTCCATTATACCCCAGACCTGTCTTGATTAGAGGGGAACGTTGTACACTGATAATCTCATCCAGAGTTTTAGATCCTTAAACAAATTTAAGATTAAGGGCCTTTGTTTTCTCAATTTCTTTCCTAAGACCAACAATTTCACATTCTAACTTCTCAAGAGATTTTTCTTTTTCATCAAGTTGAATTGCAGAGTATCAATGATCATATTCTTTTCTTCTAAACATATTTTGAGTCTATAAATCTCTTCATAAAATCCATCTATATCTATAGCATCCATGTAATCATCATCTTCAAAAGCCATTAGAAGTTTATAGTTATTACCTCGTTCTTCTTCATCGCTATTTGAGAGTCCATCACTATCTTCATGAGTGTAATAGCTTTTCCTATTTGCATTCTGTTTCTTGTTCCATTTAATAGGAACTTTCCCCTTGTCAATCTTATCCTTATGAGGACATTTGGTAGCATAGTGACCTACTCTTCCACAAGCAAAGCATTTGAATGGTAACTTACCTCGGAATCGTCCAGTGCCCCGTTGAAGATTTTTGACAAAATTCGATTCTTCTTCTTCTTCTAATATGTGTCCAGGCTCATAGTAATCTCCTTTGCCAGAAGCTTTGAAGGTAGCTTCTCTCCTATCTGATGGTCCTCCTTTCCTCATTTCATAAGCAGTTAGAATCCCATGCAACTGTGACATTTTAA